>JACCGJ010009556.1:0-76569 GCA_013407085.1 Atriophallophorus winterbourni | reverse complement strand
TAGCTGTTCTTAGAAGTCGTAGGTTTTCATCTATTGCCATACCTTTGAACCTCAATAATGCTGAGCGTTTCTCATCCAATACAACAGTCATCTCAGAAGCTTTTGCTTCGAACCAGTCGCTAGTTCTAGCTTTCTTTGGACCGAAACTGGAAAGTGCGACTCGGCATATGCAGCTTTTGATCGATTCTTAGTTTTCTGAAGCAGATTCGAGTGAGATTGTCTTGTTGAACTCGCCTGTGAAGGATTTTGCGAATCGCACAGTTAGATTAGGTTTGCACATGCGAGTGACGTCTATCCTAGGCTTAGCAGACAATTTGGTACGTTGAAATCTCGTGGGGGGAAGCTTCAGTTTTGCACAAACCAGTGAATGATCAGTGTCGCAATCTGCGCTTTGTTATGATCTCGTGAGAAGCACGCTTCTTATGTTAGTACGCTTAACAAGAATAAGATCAAGCTGATGCCGATGCTTATTTTTAGGATGCTTCCAAGAAAATCTATGCTGTGTTTTTGTATGGAAGAATGTGTTACTGACACAAATACTGAAATGTCTGCACATTTCTAAAAGACGTTGTAAATTTTCAATGGTTTCACCTACACTGAACCTTACAAGACAGTTTTGCCGAGACTCGTAATCTGCACCAACTCTAGCATTGAAATCACACAATACCACTACACAGTTTCCTTGTGGCACGTTTTCGAGGACTGTTGTTATGTTGTGATAAAAAGCGTCTGTTTTAGCAGGCGTCGCAGAGAGCGTCGGTGCATAAACGTTCACCACCGTAATGGTACCAGCAATGCTCCTCAGATTTAAAGCCAAAATCCGTTCGGTTCTGCTGCTTTTAATATGTCGTTTTGCAAGGCAAACCCAACTCCATGCAGTCTAGGCTCATCGGAACCTCTTCCGACAAACGAAAGCACGTATTCGCATGCATTTCGGTGGTAGTCAAGACGAAATCTCGTATGCCAGGCTAAAGCTACATAGCAGTATATTTTTCAGCTACATGTACATAGATGTCGCTTTTAACTTGGCTTCCTATACACAATAGTGTTAATCATTGTTCATCTATTGTCTTACCCGAGTGATATCATGCAATTAACCGTATTTAACGTCACAGGGTTCATTCATTAGCTAAATGTTTAAAGATGATGTTTTCAGCATGACGAACGTTATGTTGGCAGTTGAACGAGCTGAACTTGCTGCTGCGTTGGCGAGGGAATATTCGTTGGAGACAAGAGAATTGGTTAAAGAAATGTACCCGAATTTCGAACAACCAGGTGGGTGAAGAATTTTAATTAATCGCTCATACGGACACTAGCCAAATTAGTTCAAGTATCAAAGATTGTTGCTGATGTTGACCAGAAATGTACATCGCAAGTGCACGGCGATATCATGCTCTAAATCGTTTCAAATGAAAAATAACAGTCCGATTCGGATGCGGAGCGTTCACACTGATAGGCAGTAGATGGCCGATCGATGGCATTTGTAAGTTGTCGGTGTGATCTACGTTGATTAACCGACAGAATTATCTGCTCTTAATTAGCTTGAGATTCAAGTTTCAAGAATTTATGTTATAAATGCATGAAAATCCTTTCACTAGATGATTATACAGCATCTAACGGTAGGGTTTTCTATAAGAAACAACAAGCACCGAATAGAAGAACCGACGGCAGTTCCGGTGAGAATGTGGAATATCAAATGCCAGCGGGTGAGTACGTGTGGTTTGGGTTGACCGGAGGCGAAATAGATGCATCTTTGTGTTCATTATTTCATAAGTTATGAATAATGCCAATCGAACCCGTCGGAGAGGCAGTGTATCCAAATTAAGATGAACCAGTCGAACCTTATATGGTAGGTTGCGCAGCCAGCCAAACATTTTAGTTGCTCTGTGATAAATCCTCTCGAGCAGCTCGATGTCCTTTTGCAGCCATGGTGCCCAAGATTGCAGTGAGTAATCCATCAGTGTGTACGTATTTCTGAGCATGGGGAAATATCCGAAAATACACCGAAGCATACCTAGCATGCGGGTAGCTCGGTTGTACACTGCTTCGTATTGGATGCTATTCTTAAGAGTTCAATTATTCCATACGCCGAGGTCCTTTTCTTTTGTTGTCCATTTTAGTTTTTGCGATCAAAGATTGTAGGAGAATGGGAACCCGTAAACTATTTGCAACATTTTACATTTTCTGAAGTTGAATAAAGCTTGTTTCGATCTGACCAGCTGCTCAATATATCTCAATAGCTTCTTGAGCGCAAACAGTCCACGCTTGACGTGATTCGCATTCCAAGTTTAGCATTATCCGCAAAAAGAAACATTTTGGCTGTGACCAGTTTCGGAAGGTCATTGATGTTGACCAAAAAGAGAACCGGTCCAAGTACCGAACCTTGTGGGCTATTGGCTTCGATTTCCTTAGACTTCACATCATACGTACAGTTGCCTTGCTATTAATAACGTTGCTTCTCGGGCGGGTAATAATGCGTCCATTAATACAAACATCCTACAGCTTGATCATGTACATAGATTGGTCCACGCGATCAAAAGCCTTTGATATATCCAGTAACACACATGCACGTACCCACTATCATCCACTGCCTGTGTCCAGTCGTCCATTGTTTCCAGTTTGTTGTTCAAGAAACAAAGAGATTTCCGAAAACCAAGTTGCTCTCTGGATAACAAGTTTTGAGTTTTGAGATGACTCACAATTCTTCCGCACCATAAATTTGAAATCACTTTAAGTTCGATAAAGCAGTTTCGCTGCATTCTTTTTACCAGCTGAAGCTTGTGATATTGTTCATCCACCAAGGTAAGATTTGTGACTTGATTCCGCAATGCGCGAAAGTTTGCCCAGGTCGATTCTGTTCTGGCGACCCTGTGAATTGCCCATGCCAAATTTCGATTCGTCAACCATTTTCCAGTGCGGCTGTGAATTCTGAAGTGGGGTTCTTTGCGATTATGTTTCGGGACCTAGAATTTAAATGTCTCATGTTGATGATGCAATCTGTCATGGCTGTGCAATGCAAGTCCGGATAAATGAAATTTCTATTATGTTCATCGGAAGCCACCATTGTTTCCATCAAACCAATGTAATGCAATTTTATATTTCGTTTTGTTTGCTTCATCATTCTACTGGCGTTGCACAGGTATTAAACGTGCAGAACGAGGTGTGAAGGTGATACCTAACATGTTCAACTGTCGCGGCTCCAGAAGTTAGGAATAGGTCAATAACAGATATCAGTTGCAAATTTCGTTATCGCGTGTATTGGAAAACATGATTATACAAGGTAATGCAATGGAACAGGTTGCTAAATTTCTAGTCTTGTGATCGGGGTGGATGATCTATTCGGCTATATATTTGAGGCAGATTGAAGTCTCCCATAATCAGTAATTGAGAGTTGCGCTGTTTTCCGACCTACTGCATTGCTTTCAAGAGTTTTTCGTTATGCGCATCCAATGATGGTAGTGAACGGTACACTACACCAACGATGCAACTGTCACCTGATTCGAGCTTGATGTTACACTATATACTGTCTTACAGATTGTGATCACTGTCCGTATCTACCGTACTGCTTAAACGTTCGTGTTTGTAGACAGCTACTCTACCACCTGTTCTTAAGTGGTCTCTCCGAAACATGGTCATGTTTGGAATTGACAGCTCGCGATCACTCACGTGAGATTGAAACCATATTTGAGTTATTGCTATGAAGTCGGGTGAGTGCTGATAACAGAGATACTTCATTTCAGCTAGTTTATTTACCAGGCATTGTGCGTTTGTATAAAGGCTTTTCGTCTACAGTGATGTAGCTGAAACCTCGCCTAATTGTCAAACCCTCCAAGAGTCGGACATTGGTCGTTTTTTAGATTACTGCAGTGTTTCTAATCAGAGTCTCTTCTTTACATAGAAGCCGTGGTTCATTAGGGGGTTTTGGTTTAAAAAGTCTGGGTCACGCTTTAGACACTGCCTCTCTACCAAAGATTATCGTCATGATATATGATATGGGTTTGTTGTTGGTCAGCGATCTGTGATTGCTCCAGGTTATGGAATTTTGGGATCGTTTATTGGGAGTTGATTTGTACTGATGGAATTGATCGCTTAGGCAATTTGTGATGGTGAGCGGTTTCATCATTCATTCATTCAGTCCTCTCCGCGCCGGGTGGCACATGAGGCGGAGACAACTTCACGCCAGTGGTTCTGGTCTGTCGCTGCATCAGTCGTATTTGAACATATCGGGGATGGACAGAGTTAATAAGCTTGAAGAGATTTCAAAAGTGGTCAACAGAGCATGTTCAATCTATTGCACAGCGCCGCTGCGGCGGCCTTGATCATGTTTGCAAATGGAAAAATGGTCGTATTCCGAAAGATCTACTCTACGGTGCGTTGCAATTAGGAAGTCGACCATTGGGCAAACCGCACTTGCGGTACAAAGATGTTTGCAAAAGAGATATGAAAGCTCTTGACATTGACCCCGCAAGCTGGGAAGAACTTGCGCTTGACCGCTCACTTTGGAGGCATTGTGTAAAGCGTCGACTGCAAGCCGGGGAGGAGCAAATACAGCTCCTGGCTGTTGAACGCAGATCACGCCGCCGGCGTGCAACTGATGCAATACAACAGAGTTCTGACTATCGTTGCAAGCGCTGCGGGAGAGATTGTTCCTCCCGAATCAGACCGTTTAGTCATTCAAAAAGCTGCAAAACATGAAATTCATGCGATTGTGATGTACATCCATGGTCGATATCGACCGAGGGAGGCCAACAAAAGTAACAGAAATGAACGTATCAAGACTCCTTCAGCGATATCCGGTAGCTGAAAGTTTCAGTTTCCCGAGGCTATCCGGAATCTCTGCAAAAACCTCGCCTTATATCACGAAACTAAGTGTAGACTTGGGTTGGGCTAGTTTTGTGCCAATGTTGGTCCTGGCCAAACGCTCAAGTAATGTTTGGATTGGATCGAATAAATTGAAGTAGGGCCATTCGGTACTGTGCACGCAATTAAGCAGTTTTGTGACTAAAAACCGTTTCCGGATGTGAAAATATCGCGGTGTCCCACGGTAACGTCAGCGTTAGAAAACCATGATGGTAGCTCTATTCTGTTTATTTCAGACAGAGCGTTGCTTGCGTCACAGTCTATCGTTTGTAAAAAAACTAAAACATCACCAGACTAGAGTTCAGCGCGTCAAATTCGGTGGTAAACCGAGGAATGAAGTCGGTCAAATGTGCGTTATGTGCAATTCGAGCCAGCCTGTCAAACGCAGCGAAGGAAATCAAGCAGATTTAGCCGTCGAAAATAGGGTTATCGGTTTTAGAATTCTTCACATGCTCTAACATTTGGTATAGAAAAAATGTAAACGAGCGACTTCTTCGAAATCCACGCTGTTTGTAGGATGAACGGTCATTTTCTGGGACCCAAACAAAAAGGGACAGATGAAAAACTTTAAAACCCCAACAAGAGGACTAGGAAGACAAAATTGATGGGATGGACCTTACCCATTAAATTAAATTAAGGTTGCAGTTAAAATCCCGTACCATACATAAAAATATGTTTACACAAACCTATCGTGGAGGGTCAGCGTAACAAAACAGAAAACCTCTGTAACGTCTGTTTTAACTACGCTTAAATGGTCTTGTAAATGGAACGGAAAGGTTTCAGATACCGGAAGATTCATCAATGAAAATTTTATAGATTGACCTAGGAACTCTGAACTCTGAATTTTTTATGGTGGAAAAAGTAGTGAGCTTAACAATAACCATAGGATGACAAGGTATATGGAATAAAAAAATATATAATCTCTCAAAAATCTATATGAACAGTCACATGCCGCATGGTTCGTTATATTCTCATCGATTTTTGAAGCGAACACCGCAACACATTCCGAGCGTGCGACTTCTTCAGGCAAAATGTTCCAAGTGAAACAAATTCTGACCAAGAAATAATTGCGACGAATATCAAATCGATAATGCGGAATGCTTAAAGCCTTTGAATGTTTTCGTGTTCAAGTAAGGCCATCGGGCTTTTGCAAGTGCTTAAGGGGATGGTTTTTAATATGCAAGGTTTTTAATACTAACAGGAGGTCACTCTGTATCCGTCGCTGGTTAAAATCATGTAGATTTAGTAATAACATTCACTTTTTGAAAGGCACATTTCTGTATAGTTAGACCAACTTTGCAGCACGATGATAAATCCTGTCATGTAGTTCAATATCCTTCCTCAGCTAGGGTGCCCAATCTTGGATGGAATATTCCATTATAGGAGGTGCACACGTATTAAATAACCTTATAATTTTTTGCGCGTGAAATTCGTGAAAATCCTTTTTAGAAGAGTCAAGATATGGCAGGCTTTATTGTACACTGTCCGGCAATGATGTCCAGGCTTAAGGTTAAACGAAACCCAGATATTGAGTACTTTTCCTGTGGTGCTCCAGACGAGATCTTGCGTGCCAAGCTGATACGTGTGGTGCAGAGATTTTCCAAGCCGGAGCATTTTCCATTTCGCGGGGTTAAATGGTATCTCATTTAACTGGGTCCAACGAAATAAGGTGCACAGATTTTGGGTGAGGTGGACCTGTGTTGCAAATCGTTCTGTAAATGAGATAATAAAGCTCTGGTCATTGACACTATGAAGCACACAACACAAATTGGATGAAAATGCATGTAGATTAGTTTCAACGATTCTATCCTGACCTGATGAGTACAAACAGCACGAAACCGGTCGTTGAATCAGTGTGATGTAAAGGCATGCGAATACTGATTATTGTTCATGATCCCATGTTTAATCCCATCTGCATGTGATTGAACAGGTTGGTCGTACCACGCTTATCCAACACTGGTTCAGAAGCGCAACAACGCGTGTGGAATAAGAGAATAATAAAAAATGCCTGGAGGTGCATTTTAACGTTAGCAATAATTGAATGCAGCGGCATGCAAGTATAAATTTGTTTAATATACTTATACTTATCCAACAATAGCATACAAGTGCAACTTGTCTACCATTCTTCCACTGTGTCGTGGTACGCGTATTTTCTATATATTATTAGTGAAACAGTACGAAACCGATCGTGGGGTGTGTGTGTGTGATGAAAATGCAAACAAATACGGATTTGTGTTTGATCATAATGCGTTTTTCCGCTTGGTATAGGGGAGTTTTATTAAAGCGTGTAATTCGATGCTGGGCTGCATTCCTCTCAGTCTAATTTGACTAGCTATGCTTATTACTATTCTAATATTATTTTGAAAGGAATCAAATATCTAGAGGTCACGGTGCGTTCGATGCGTTTATCAAAAAGAGGTAATCAAACATTGGAATCCGCTTTGCAAGCCGCCCAAGACGTGCTCGCTGGTGTAACGACCACACATGTGACGGAAACCCCGGATACACTAATGGATCATTCATCACCAGGTGGTTCACCAATCAAAGGTAGCCCGATATCTCGTGCAGGATCGTACAGAATGCGAAGACAATCCAAACGCCGGAGCAGACCATCTCGTAGAAAGGAGTCGGGATCAGGACAGCTGGAAACTTATGGAGAATATTTGGTAAGCAATAATGTCACAGAACGTCCTGAATGCGTTACACGACTGGTCACCTGAGAACAAACTGCTATTTGATATACAAAATTTCTCAAACGATTCAAATCGGCCGCGATGACTAGGGCACAAAGGCTGGATTGCACTGCGGAATTAAAGAATCGAGGTTTCTGCGTTTGTGGTAGCGTAAAAACTGGTCCAAAATGTGTGGGTGTTTACAAACGCACCTCTCATCTCCTAGATATTTTAATGCGAATATTATGATGCTTTTCCCAGCCTCGTGGTGAAAACGTGTACCGATGCTGCCAAAAGTGGCTGTCATGTCTCCAAACAGCTATTTCGCTTAGGACTGTATGTATCATTGAGTGTTGCAAATTGGTAAGCCATTCCAGTACCAATATCACTTTGGGCAGACGATTTTGAGCTGGAACGAGTCGGAAAAAGATCATGGAGTCCGGGTATACGGCAGGCTGAAGAACAGCTTGCAATGTGAGGTCATCTACAAGCGTGCTTCTAAGCTTCTAGGTATGCTACAGAACCTTCTCGCCTGGAACTTTGCCCACCATCATAAAAGCCTATTCAATTCAAACCATGGAGCATGCATCACAAGGATATACTATTGCTTGATAAAATATACCATCGTGCAACCAAACTTGTAAGCGGTTTCAGGAAACTAACGTACGAGGAACGATTTAGAAAACTGAGACTCCCTACTTCCCTTCATAGAAGCCTTCGAAGTGATGTGTTACTAACATACAAAATATTAAATACCCCACATCATCCCCTTAAACATTTATTAGACTACCGTGAGTCACGACATATACGCAGCCACTCAGCGACACTGCTAATTCCCCACTACCGTATCGGCTGTCGCCGATATTTTTATTGTGTACGTGTCTGTTTCCTTTGGAATGCCCTCGCCGAAACTCTTGTCAGCTCTCCCAGCGTCGAATCGTTCATTCGAAATTTGGATACTTACTTGTTGCAAAACGATGTAACGACACCTGCGTATTGACTCATGGTAAATATACAACTGGGCTATACTTGACATTACATGTTTATTTTATACATTTTTCCTGAACGAATATTTACTATGATATGGTAATTGTAAAGCTATGTGCTTTTTGTGACCATAAAATCTTGAATCTTGAAACTTGAAACCCCATAAAACTTGTGTTTGGACACATTTGATTGAACAGGTTGATTGTACCAGCCTTATCGAACAGTGGCATACAAGCGCTATTTGTGTGCGCGTTTTGTTTGAAATTTTCTACGTGTTGATTTTGTAAACTCTGCAAATTTCGCTTTATTTATTCATAGATTATAATCGCATTAAAAGCTATGCTTTACACGACCCACAGAAATGTACATCATATCGGATGCTAACAAAAATTATCAGAAAATATTGTTAAAGATTATTTTCAGACGTAAAATCACACTTGTCCTTATGGGTATCGAGTGATTTTTAAAAGCCTTAATGATTGTACCACGTCATCAGGTAAAATGTTACACAAGTGTAAAGAAAATGCTTATTGTCGACAATCCAACCTGCCCCACCTTGAAACTTGACTGAAGACTGCCCGCACCTATTGACAAAATATTTTTCTGCTTTGCGCCAATCACGAAGACCAATTCATATTATTTATATGTAGATATTTTTGTGTCTATATTTCAACAGGGTTAATGTAAACCCGATTGCGTTTTCAACCCTAAATCTTGAATCAGACGTTTTATGGGCCCCCAACGAAAATGTAATTCATTACTATCATTAAAATAACTGACATTAGGAAAGTCGTTTTTTTAAATTTCAATGTATAACTTTTATTCATTGAAATAGGATCACCATCAGAAAGAAGAAGCATCCATGCAACTGCACGTTCCACGGTTAAAGAATCAAGACTTTAACACCTCATCCATCGATTCCCTGGACCAATCAACGGACTGGTCACCGGATCAGCGAATAGCACGAAGGCGGATGCAAAAAGGCACAAACAATCAAAATTATCTAAGTGTCCCTGGTGAAGCGAAGGACTGGGCTGAAGATGAAGGATTCGACGAGAACGATTACCAAGGCGAACAACGCTTGAAACGGAGTCCATCTGTGGTCACGACTTATGTAACCATACCCAGAGGTGCGTAAAATGATCAACACCAAGTTAGAATTGTTTTTCTTTTCAATCTTTGTGCACGGTGGTTTGCCTCATATTCTTGCGTGGCAGTGAAAGCCGCAAGGATGCTGTCATGTTGATATCGCTCTATCGGTTAACAACACTTAATTGAAAGCATGTTTCATTCATCCCAGTGTATCTGTGCCTAAACTTTACCAGTTTCAGCAGCTATATCAGGCCACCACTCCCCATCATTCTGGGTTTTAATACGTCTGGGTTGTATAGCAGTAAAACGCCCGGTACTTGCTGCAGTCCATGATGATGAGGTTTAGTCTCACACACACGTGTAGGTTGGGGAACAAAAATAGTTGAAACGTTACTGCGACATTCCAAGGAGACACATAATCACCTGTACAACTCCTTGCAAAATAATCCGGCAACACGCAGGCTTTAGGGTCTGACAAACGTATCAGGAGCTAATGCATTTGGAAAATCAAGCAAGACCAAATATGCTTTATTTACTGGAGAAATACATAATCGGGATCACGTATGCTATTGAAAAATATATCACACCCCACGAACGGATTCGTGCAGTTTGCACTCATCGGGTAAAGAAAGCATGATTCAAATTTGCCTCGTTTGGAATTATGAAGTGAAATGACTGTCAATGAATATATGTTTGGGCGGGAACTTTGTCAACTAAACAAAAAGAAATCCCTAGGCGCAGACAAAATTACCCCCCCAGTACTTCGCAGGTGGCGAATTACTTTGACTGCTCCTCTCCTATTCTTGTTGTACATAAACGATATATTAGAGGATATTGGATGTATCTTGATAATATTTGCTGATAATATTAAAATATAAAAACGTGTCAGGTCTGGTAATGACCGTATGGCATTACAACGGGATCTGTGCACCTTATTTCGTTGGTCCCGGTCAAATGAGTTACCATTTAACCCCGCGAAATATGAAATGCTGCGGCTTGGAAAATCTCTGCACCTCACGTATCAGCTGGAGCACCGCAGAAAAAGATCTCGATATCTGGGTGTTGTTTAGCCTGGACATCATTGTCGGATGGTGTACATTAATGCTTACCGTATCTTGAGTCTTCTCGAAGGAATATTCAGGATTTTCACGCCCTAAACTTTACCCTGGTTAATTAATACGTATATACGTCCAGTTATGGAATATTCCATCTAAGCCTGGACACTCTGGCCGAGGAAGGATATCAAACTACTTGACAGGATTTCTCATCGTGCTACAAAGTTGGTGTCCCGTTACAGAAATTTACCTTTCAATGTGCAAATGTTAAAAATAAATCTACATGATTTTACCCAACGATGGATAAGTGGTGACCTCCTGTTGGTATTCAAAATATTGCATACTGAGAACCATCCCCTTAAAAATTGTTAAAGCCCCATGGCCTAACTCGAACACGAAAACATTCATAGGCTTTAAGCATTCCGCATTCTCGGTAAGAATTTGTTTCAATTGGAATATTTTGCCTGAAGAAATCACACGCTCGGAATCTATTGCTGTTTTCGCTTTTAAACGGGATGATTATATGACTAACCATGCGGTATGTGACTGTCCATTAATGATTTTTGAGAGATTTTGTAATTCTACTCCATATACCTGTCATCCTATGGTTATTGTTAAGCTTACTGCTTTTTCTACCATAAAACGTTCTGAGTTCATGCCAGAAAAGTGAAAGAATGGTAATTTATTTGAACTTGTAATCCTCTGTTGGATAAGGTTGATGCGACCAACCCGTTCAATCACACGCGGCAAACAAGCTCAACACATTTACAATTTTTCTACGGTGTTAATGCATGCGGATCATGCACGTACTGTCCTTATCAGGTGATTGCAAACACCGGGTAATGTGATGTCTGATGAAAATTCGTGCAAATATGGAAATTGTCTCAGGTCATTGTGTTTAACCCTATCCACATGTGTGTGGCCAAATGCGATTGAATAGGTTGGTAGAACCAGCCCTATACACCCATGACTATTTGCTTTTGGTACACCATTCCCGCCTGAATTGTAGAAGGTATTTTTATTCTGTCCGTGTCTGTTTAACTTGGAACAGTTTTCCTTATAACGTTGCTCACTTTACTAGCTTGCGTGAATTTAAAACGAAATTAAACGAATTGTTATTGAACAATTCGTTTCCCGATTACTTATATACTGTTTTATCCAAATGCTTGGGGTAACGTTTCATTTCTGGCACAGAAGCTTCGTCAGACCAAGGGTGATAGTCAGGACAGGGAACATGATTAAGTAGCGGTCAACCCACCACCACTTATTTGACCTTACCGCTAAACAGCCTATAGTACGCTTACCGTGTGTCACGTCTCGTGGGAATGACCAGGAACAGTGGTCGATTTTCCTACTAGTATGTATCCATATCAATCTGATACATTTCTTTGCATTATGAATACACGATCGGTCCCAAACATATTCCAATCGATTGCTAAATGAATTTTTATTGAACTATTCGTTTCCCGATTACTGTTTTATCCAGCTGCTTGTCTTTTTATACACGTACATTTTTTTAATTTCTACCATCCTATCGTTATTGTTAAGCTAGTTGCTTTTTGGATCATTAAAAACCACGAATTAACTTTAATGCAACATTGAGTAAAAAGCTCAAGTTAGATATTTGAACATAAGCTTTAAATTCGTCGTTTTCAAGAGATAAGGTTATGATGAAGATGCAGTGTAGAATGAATGTAATGGAAAATGTTTGTGACCAATCGGGGAATCATAATCGTGAAAAAATAAAGTTTGTAATGAATCGATAAGAGTAGTTTTTTGGTAACGTTTCCCTTCTGACACAGAAGCTTCGTCAGACCAAGGGGGTCATTACGAACAGACTGACCAATCATAAGCTTGTTAAAACTGCACAGTCCATGGTGGGTTCTGCGCTCTCTAAGAAGGACAGGCGCGTTCACTATGAGCTGACGCACCACCACCCCTGCGTGCCGTATAATCCCTTAATTGTTTTAGTCTTGGCAGGTGTGAATGACATCTGCTGACAGATTAGCGCGATTGCGTAATCTGTGCGCACACTAGGGGTTACGCACGTTAATGTGTATCCGCTGCAGGACCGGACGCCAGATTGTGGAGATATCAGCCCCATCCACCTTATTGACAGCATTCTTACCAGCCTTTGTCATCTGAACTGCCTCAGCGTGAAGTCGTTCGATGTATGGTTTTATTCCCCGCCTTATCACTTCTACGTTGTCAAGATCAACGCTAGTGCTGAATCTCTTATCAGTGTTTGATATTCACTGGGATTGCGAGGCTGCTTACCGATTCGATTTTTGAGTTCATGTATCCTAGTACTGAGTTCTCTGGATGTTTGTCCGATATATAGAATTACCTCTCTCCACATGAAAAAATTTCGATAATTTATCCCAAGTCTAGGTACTCCGTTGATTGAAATCAACCTTCTTTCACCTACATTTATGGGAGTGCTATCGGATAATCTTCCTGGACGAATTTTAAATGAGGTTACACACATATTATCCTCCGTTTCCTTGCACCCACGCTGATTGGAATTTTCTTAACAGTGCTGTTGATGCACGCATTTAGGAACACAACAGATGGTATTGACCTACGCAGGCAATGTGCGATGGAAATAGTTTTAAATGAACTGTTTGGAAGCACAAACCAGGGTACGGGATATGGCATGGCAAATGTTTCAGCAATCATTGTTCATTCCCAAGAACGGACAGTTTCTCGTTAACATAAATCGAACTTGTTTTGACAAACAACATCAACAAAAAGTCAACGGACTGTCAGCTTTAACCAGTACATCATTTCACATATATTTGTTCAACTATGGCAGATGAACCCTCACTAGACTTGAAGATTGAAAAGCGAATCGATTGTGCTATCGTGGCATAGTAAACTACAAAAATGCTAGTACATCGCGTGTGCGTGCTGAATGCTTTACTGTATGGCAGCGAAAACTGGACCATCTACGCAAGGCCGAAAGAAAGCTGAATGGATTCCATTTGAGAAGCATCTGTCGCACCTTAAATAGCACAGACGCACAAAGTAACAAATACAAAAGGGATTTTTGAAGGTGATACACGGAACTTGTTGACCCTATTAGGAAAACACCGTCTTGGATGGCTGGGTCATATGTAAAGAAAGGAAATTTTCAATTTCCGAAAGAAGCAAACTATGTAGATTTGAAAACAATACGTTGAGTTACAATTAGGAAGTCGACCATTGGGCAGACCGCACTTGCGGAACAAAGACGTTAGCAAAAGAGATATGAAAGCTCTTGGCATCGACCGGTCGAGTTGGCAATAACTTGCTCTTGACCGCTCACATTGGAGGCATTCTGTAAAGCGTCATCTGCAAGCAGATACAGCTCTTGGCTGCTGAACGCAGATCACGCAGCCAGCGTGCAACTGATGCAATACAACCGAGATCTGACTTTCGTTGCCAGCGCTGCGGGAGAGATTGTTCCTCCCGAATCGGACTGTTTAGTCATTTCAAAGGCTGCAGGACATGAACATTCACGCGATTGTGATGTACATCCATGGTCGACATCAACCGATGGAGGCCAACAACAACAACAACAACAACGTTGACTTTTGTGCTGGCTGCACTTTCGGTACAAATACGATTGCGAGATAGATGTACAAGCGCTTGTCATTGACTAAACGAATTAAGAAGAATTTTTTGACTGCGTACTTTGAAGACACTGTAAAAAACATCATCTTAAAGTTGGAGAAGAGCAGATACTTTTCTCCGCTGCTGATTGTAGGTCACGCCAACAGCGTGGTCAGCCGGATACAAACTATCTTTGTGAGCGCTGCGGAAAAGATTGGTCCTCTCGGTTATGTCTGTGGTTGAACTAGATTTGTCGATTAATCGATAGTTCGTTCACTGTCTATACAGCAAAGGGTGCCCTCCTAACACGGCCTAGCGTTTAAAAT
Source organism: Atriophallophorus winterbourni (assembly GCA_013407085.1). Classification (NCBI taxonomy): domain Eukaryota; kingdom Metazoa; phylum Platyhelminthes; class Trematoda; order Plagiorchiida; family Microphallidae; genus Atriophallophorus; species Atriophallophorus winterbourni. The sequence goes on along the minus strand of JACCGJ010009556.1, from coordinate 61,983 downwards.
GCTGTGTGGCATTTGTCAAGTGATTTTGTTGTACATCTTTGGCCGGTAACGACCGAAGGTTTTCAACAACAACGAGGACAATTTTGACCACAATAACTAGCGGCAATTCAACATTGATTCTTCGAAAGGTGTCTAACAATCTGTTGACCTGTCTATAAACATTTCTTCTGTGAACCGCGCTTTTCGGCCTAATCCATACTATCCTGTGAGTTAAATGGCATATCATTCGCAGCCGCTTAATCTGACATGGTTTCTAAGGTTCGAATCAATTATCTGTCTGTCTTATTTTACGTGGAGGTATCGTGTAAAGACACGACCTGTATACCATTATTTCAAAATTCATCTTCGTTTCGTGTGTTCATCTGGACAGATGCATCATTGTCATGTAGTAGCCAAGAATACGTAGAACGAGGTAGTTGGACAGGGATACCGGGCCAAGTGAAAATCTCAAAACATTTAGCAAAAGATAAACATGGTCATGTTTTTTACGCCTGAACGAAAAGCCCACGATTAGAAACGACCGCAGTATTGTTTGGAAGTGAGAAATAATGGTCACATTGCCGGCAATCATCAATTTAAGGATTAACACCACTTCAGACATCGTTTTTTGTTCCATGTTCACTTTTACAACAGGCGCGTAGGGAGAACTGAATAAATGGTAGATTGTGACGTGAAGGTGTATGAATGAAATATCATGATTATTAATGTTCTACTGCATTGACAGCGTTACTGAATCATTCAAATGGTTACAATGGTTTTGCCTAGATTTGGCTCGCTTCTGGCTCAAACCATCTTAACACTGAATAAAACTTATGATGGCTGATCAGATTTAATAACTCTGAAGTCATGCCGACCGAATCCTTTCCATTGATCGCCAGTGACTTGTATATTTGCGATATATTTTATCATTTTTTAATATATTCACTTCTGCTACAGTCACGGACCTTCACCCAGATCCAGAACTTCCTAAAGTTCCACTGGACAAACTGCTCACCAACACGAATTGGTTAAACGATCACTTCTATCAGTATGAAGTTAGTCCCAACAAACGCTCACCCGACTCAATAACGGGAGCAACCACTGCTCGATCCTCTTGGTTGTCCAGCGACCAGAAGACGGAGGAGTCGCAAGAACAGCTTCACGTTCCACAGACAAGTCAAGGTGGACGTCGAAGAACTGTTCCCGTCATCTTGACACAGAAACCATTGGCATCGGACAAAGGGCAATCGCCCATCCGAATGGAGACAAAAATGGAACAGGTATGTTCCATGTATCCACCGAAAATTTGAAAACAAGCAGTGCATCAAACTTAATTACAACTTTTTGGTCACAATACATACAGATCATGATCACAGATAATAATGAGTTCCTTTTGATTAAGTATCAGGCTGTTGGCCTCCTCCGGTCCATGTCGACTATGGATGTACATAATAAGCGCACGAGGTTTTCAACGTACATCGTTTTTCAAATGATAAACAGTTTGATTCGGGAGAAACAGTCTTTCCCACAGCAATCACAGCGATAGGTCATAATCGGAAGAACGTTTTCAAAGTTCATGCTGACTGCTAGCAACTGAGAGTATAGGCTCATCCCTGGCTTGCAGACGACGCTTTTCACCGGTCAAGTGCAAGTTCTTCCCAACTGGCAGGGTCAATGAAAAGAGCTTTCATATCAAAATATTCATTTGCATGTTTTTCCTTCACACACCCCACGATCGGTTTCGTGCTGTTTGCACTCATTAGATAGGGACAGTAAGATCAGGATCCGCATGTAACTGATTGCAACTCACCATATAGTAGATTTTAATTTTATGCAATACGACATTTTTCCATTCTTTACACATGACTCAGCCAGCGTAGGCGGTGCAGTCGTAGTACGGTGAACATGCTCTGTAGACCAGTATTAGAAAGCAGTACAGCATTCGGTATTTTGCCAATCCACGATATGTTCAATATAAGGCGGACGCTCCTTGAATGGAAAGCATTCAGCTGCCCTTCGTGTGTTGGGTGTATGGTACGGGTGTCGCTGACGTACAGTAAATCATTTAATACGCACGCTCTGTGTATCATCATATTTTTAATTACAGTCAACTTACAGCCCTGACACAAACGTTCAAACGGGACAATATGGCAACTGCTCTGCCAATCCGCTTATCAATCTCCGTGTCTAACGTGAGGTTGAAGAATTGAAGATACGTGAAATAATGTACTGGTTCAAGCTGACAGTTTTCAATAGTGGTGATTGGAGGCGATACAGTCCCTTTACAAAGGTGTTTGTTCTTGCTCATGCTGAGGTGTTTTTGTGAGTGAGCAATGATCGTTGCATCGTGAAGATACTCTGTATACCAGGTTTAGAAAGCACTTCATTATTTGTTACATTATTCATTCACGATACGTTCAAAATGCGATGTATGTACCTAAAATGGAAATCATTTGGTTGCCAGGTGTTTCTTGCGTAGATGGTCTAGTTTAACTGCCATACAGTGAAGCATTTAGTACACACCGGACATCACAATACACAAGAGAAGATAGCGTGAGAAATTAGCACAAACTTAAAACCAACATATTGAAGGTTGGTAAGTGGAGATTTGAGGTGATGCGTCCAAGTATGTATGAAAGCACAAGCCAGATCCAGGCAAAGTGCCGCACAGTCAGAGACTGCACGTGGGCTGAGATACTGTCAGGTTGCCCAGGCCTAGACATATATGAGGAAGAAAAAAACAGGAAATGGTAGCGAGACTCCAGCGAGTTTCCAAGTAAGTTTGTCGGAAATGTTGATGACTAGATAATTCCCACGTTTTCCTCTAGTAATTATAGTGGACTTAAGTCTAAACAATATAAAGACTACTGCAGAAGATGTTGGGTTTTTCATCACAAAGAACGGGGAACACAATTATAACACATTCTTCGGGATTTGAAGACAGGCATCTCTCATCTGACCTTGATACAATTCGATTTGAAGCAGGGAAGAGTGGGTTTGAAGTTGCTGGTGTCTGAGACGTATGTAACAACAAAAAGATCGTTGGCTGACAGCCGATAATTGATGACACTTTTAGCGTGTATTCAACCGCAATATTGTCTTCCCTGATTGGCTCAGATCTACCAAGCATTTTGATTGGCTACTCATGAGGCCCATCTACTATCACGCAATTTACGCTCTAATGATACAAGAAGAATGCTAGCCTAACCATCATGTTGCTCAATTTATTAACACCGGTGCGTCAGATAGACGTATTGATATAAGCGGTTTTACTGATATTACTTTACACCTTTTTTCATAGCTCACAATAGACACAGAAGATCCACCTGTTGGAATTCCGGATCGCAACCTACCCAATATAATCATCAGTGCAGCTTCACCGGCGGAATCCTTGCGGCGGGAATCAATTTACTTGATCGAAGGTGGTGTGCGCAAGAGACTTTTGGCGGAGCAAAAGTCTACAACCGTCGTTCCACCATCCACCATTCCCTCGTCACGTGCCAGTGATCAGCTGGCACTCACGTGCAAGGACACGTTACACCAAGAGATTATCCCAAAGGAACCAATCAGAACGTCGCATGACAGTGCAACCAATCATGCTGGACAAATAAAAATGCCTCCGGTGGTAGCCAATGTGATACTGGAGCCGATGCAAGATGAGCTTGCAGAACTATCGGTGGAGTACCGAGAAGCTTGCTTGAACAAAGGCTTGGTGAGTTGCGAGAGTTATCTCAGGTCATTGTGCTTCAAGTTAGCTAACATTTTCGTGTATCATGGCCACGGAGGTGTTTCCAACAAACAAAATGCTCAGAAATGTAATGGAAAAAGTTTGTGACAGATCGGGGAATCATAATCATGAAAAAATAAAGTTTGTAATGAATCGGTGAGAGTAGTTTATTGGTAACGTTTCGCTTCTGACACAGAAGCTTCGTCAGACCAAGGGTGTCAGTACGAACAGGGATCAAGCTTAAATTGCATTCACCTGACCAATCATAAGCTGGTTAAGAACTGCACAGTCCATGGTGGGTTCTGCGCTCGTTAAGAAGGACAGTCGCGTTCAATATCAACTGACGCACCACCACCCCTACGTGCCGTATAATCCCTTAATTGTTTTAGTCTTGGCAGGTGTGAATGACATCTGCTGACAGATTAGCGTGATTGCGTAATCGGTGCGCACACTAGGGGTTACGCACGTTAATGTTTATCCGCTGCAGGACCGGACGCCAGATTGTGGAAATATCAGCCCAATCAACCTTATTGACAGCATTCTTACCAGCCTTTGTTATCTCAACCGCCTCAGCGTGAAGTCGTTCCATGTATGGTTTTATTCCCCCTTATCACTTCTACGTTATCAAGATCTACGCTGTGACCTGTGTCCAGCACGTGTTCAGCTAGTGCTCAGAAATTCTATTAACATGAAAACGAGAAGAAATTATCTGATTGGTCAGTTCGACAAGAATATCAAAAACGGATAATTACGAAACGTGGGTAAAGAACGAACATTATAGAGTCAGTTCAAATAAAAAAATCCAAGGATCTCCAGGATCAAGAAGAATGCTACGTTTCTGATGAAAAGGCGTTTTGGGAGTATATGCAGACGGAGGAGTTAGATTCCGAGGAGTGCTGTGAAATCTGATGTAGAGACTAGCATCCCATAGATTGTACTAAACCGTGGGTCTAGTGCTGGGCAATTTACCACATAACCCTAGAATGAGTGAAGGTTGACCAACGTAAACTTCCCCAAACATAAATGTATAGAAGACATTGACATTGTGGTTTTGAGTATGTATGTGTGTATGAAAGCACAAGCATGATGCAGGCAAAGTGCCGCACTCAGAGACTGCACGTGGGCTAAGATACTGTCAGGTTGCCCAGGCCTAGATAGATATGAGGAAAAAAATAGAAATGGTAGTAAGACTCCAGCCTGTTTCAGCCTGCAGCTAACTACCGCTGGCCAATCAATTTAGCACGGTGTTAGCCGCACAGCACAAAGTACTGCACGATTACCGATCCGTGGTTTTGAGAACCGCTCATCAGTGTAGGCAATCGATACAGTAAGATACACAGTACCACACATCCTACCAATACCTGAAGGCTATTGCTACTTTCCTTGTTAACAAATGGTATTCAATAATCTGCTTCATACGAAGGATGATTGACACAACTCTTTTTGTTCTCGAAATGCACCAAGCAGGTTGGACGCTCCAGTGTACCGGATGTCAGCAGTGATCTCACGCATGTCGCCACGCGAGGCTTATCGGCGGATGAACTAATGGCGCTGAATGTAGAATGGCGCGAGCGACGTGACCGAGAAATTGCCCGGAGACAGCAAGGAGAATTGATCATCCATTTGACGGATTTGATGGTGAGTTTTTAAATATGGCGCGCTTTCAAATAAACTACTTGATTTGCTGGAAACATTACAAGAAGAGCACACAATGGTAGCGAGCAAACAAGAAAATGGCCGCCAAAGGGTCAACTCTCACACGAGAAAAGAAAACAAATAAACAAGAAAATGAGATATAGTCAAAACGTTTCCATTTAACTGAGATTCAAAGTTCTATACAGTTGTTGGTTCGGATAGGATATTGGTATTGGACCTTGTTTAAACTCATTGAATAAGGTTGCGAGGCTCACTGAACCTAATCTTACTGTCTCCACCTGATGACGACAAATAGCCAGAAACCGGTAGTGGAGTGTAATTTCGGGTAATGTGAGCAACACATCACTTTGGTCATCTATAAACGCATTGAGTGCTTGACCATGAGTCACTATGTGATTCTGCGTTTGAACATCGTTGTTCGTTGTACGAACCCTATATAACAGTTGGCATATAAGTATAACCTTGTTTACCTTTAATCCACTGTTTCAAGGCTCACTGAACCTAATCTTACTGTCTCAACCTGATGACGGCAAACAGCCAGAAACCGGTAGTGGAGTGTAATTTCGGGGGATGTGAGCAACATATCACTTCGGTCATCCATAAACGCTTTGAGTGCTTGACCACGAATCACTTTGTGATTCTGTGTTTGGACATCGTGTTTCGTTATACAGTGGCATTCAAGTATAACTTTGTTTACGACTTATCCACTGTTTGAAGGCTCACTCAACCTAATCTTACTGTTTTCAGTTTAAAGTCAGATTTTATTAATAGTTGGTATATGACGTTCGAAAAGCAGGACGGAAGCACACGACCGGTTTCGCGGTTGTTGCCGCTCATCAGGTATGCGTATCCGTGACCTGACATTCGAACGCCGATCTGACTTTGTGCTAAACCCAATTATTTGCGAAATTGAGAAAAAATCCTCATTTGCAAATTGAAATTTAGCTTCTATGTGGGACTAAGCTAAGTCCCACAATAGGTGCAATGCAGCACCGGTAACTGTTTGGAATATTTTTGCAACATTCCAATAACTTCAAGATGGTAGTTTTTGTTTAAAGTCATATTTTTATTAATAAGTAGTTAATGGCGTTCGAAAAGCAGGACGGATGCACACAACCGGTTTCGCGGTTATTGCCGCTCATCAGTTGTGCGTGTCCGTGACCTGACATTCGAACGCATTTCTGACTTTGTGCTAAACCCATTTATGTGCGATTTTAAGGATAAATCTTTATTTGCGGATTGAAATTTAGCTTTTCATATGGGGATTATTCTAAGTCCCACAGTTGGTGCAATGTAGCACCGATAACTGTTTGGAATATTTTTGCAACATTCCAATAACAGCAGAATGGTAGTTTTTGTTTTAAAGTCAGATTTTCATTAATAATTAGTATATGACGTTCGAAAAGCAGGACAGAAGCACACGACCGATTTCGCGGTTGTTGCCGCTCATCTGATGACGACAAACAGCCAGAAACAGGTTTTGAAGTGCATGTGCGGGGTGTGTGAGCAACATTATCCTTTAGGAATTGGCATTGTTCCAATTTATCAACATCCAAATTATTTGCCGATGAAATCATTTAGACGCTTTGCTGGAAAGGAAATAATCAATAACGTGCTTTCGGTATAAAGGAACCGCGTTTAACTGATTGAGTTGTTTGAATCGATACTCGGATTTTTGAGCTTGGTTGATCGATTAAACTATCCCACCCAAAGTTACCTGCTCAGCACTAAACTACTGCAACATTGCACATCCGTGTCATTCGGCATACATTAAGAGCAACACTAAGAAACGGAAAATGGTAAGCCGCTTATGGTTGGGGGCCGTGATACCATTACAGCTCCGGCTTTACATATCTAAGTATCAATAGTATAAATGCCAATAAACAATCAAACCCATATTAGTGATTTACACCTCAGCATACGCTACCAATGAACAAGCCAGGATAATGATTTCTAAAACTGATTGATTTTTTCTTACAAATCTTTTTAATGACATTTTTAACAGGACTGGTGCTCAAAGAACTTTTTAACCTTGCTGGTCGTCTCCATCAACGCAGCGCTCGTATATATCGTCATTTGGGTTCTGCAAAATTCCACAAATGAAGATGGTTGAACACACGAAGCGGAACATTCCATTAGAAATAAAACCCACTATGTTTAAGTTGCTCAAATTTGTTCTGCACATAAACGGAAACAAATATATTCACAACGCCTTTTGAAATTAAATTAATTTATTACTCTACTCGTAAGTAGACAAAATATAAAAACAAATCATTACACCCGTCTGTCAGTAAACAGAATTCAAAATCATTTGATAAGTTCCACGAAGTTTCCTGATTTGATTGGCGGATTTCGAATGTCGTCCAGGGATTGAATTAATTTTAATTCTAATGAAGCCCAGTCAGGTGGACCGTCTTCTGAAAAGTACATACCGATTTTGAACATGTATTATGTGAAATTAATTAAAAACATTCAAAACACAAAGGAATTTGATTGCAATCGGTTAGACTAGCTTTTGGGTAACGTTTCACTTCTGACACAGAAGCTTCGTCAGACCAAGGGCAATAGTCAGGACAGGGAACATGACTTAATATTTGTCAACCCACCGACACTTGTTTGACCTTACCGCTAAACAGCCTACAGTGTGTCACGTCTCGTGGGAATGACCAGGATCAGTGGTCCATTTGCCTCACCGTGTGTATCCAAATCAATCTGATACAAGATCAATGCTAGAGTCCAATAATCTAAAAAGGCAGCGATAAAAATATAACAGATGTATTCTTGGCAGCAAAGGTATCATGCAGTATTTGAGTGGAAATACAGTGCATAGAAAGCGAAACAGCATATATTTTTAAGTGCATATCTCCATCATCAGAATGCATGAATGAAAGCAGAAGCCTGATCCAGGCAAAGTACCGCACAGTCATAGACTGCACATGGGCTAAGATAGTGTCAAGTTTCCCAGGCCTAGACAGATATCAGAAAGAAAATAGAAATGGTAATGAGACTCCATTGTGTTTCAACAAGCAGCTCGCTACCGGTGGCCAATCAATTTAGCACGGTGTTCGCTGGACAGCACAAAGTACTGCACGAATGCACTACCAAACAAAGTCGAACTACCGGACAAGCTTCAAATTATAACTCGAGCATGAGTTACGTGTATAACCCCCGCTGTGATGAGGGTATCAATCCAATCTGCTACTTTAAAGGTGGTAGACAAAGAAGACGACGAACATAGCCTTATTATTTCATTTTAGACAGTTGGCAGTTAACTTCTTGCGGTCACCTCAAGGTTGAATTTCTGCACATTGTTTACACGCGGACTTGACACGAGAAGAAGAGTATAGCTCATCTAAGCTGGCAACACAAAGTCAAAAATAATGACGTCAGGAGGGCAGTCCTCCGCGATCACTCTGTGCCACTCTCCGATCATATATCCATGTGCCAGCTGAGATGGCTGGGGCACGTTCTCCGTATGGATGAGCGACGCCTTCCTCGCCTAGCTCTTTTTGCTCTCGCCGGACCTGATTGGAAACGTCGCCGTGGCGGACAAAGGAATACCTGGCGGAAGACCCTCAAGCGTCTAACAGCCCCACTAGCCATCGTGGGAACATCGCGCTTACCCGGGTGGGGTCCGAAGGACCGTGAAGATATGTGGCTGATAACACTCAGTGTGATGGCAAAAGAAAGGAACCAGTGGTGAGAATCCTGCCGTGCTTGTGTTCCCGTTTATGAATGACCCTCCCCTCCCTTATTCCAAAAAAAGATCAAAAACGGCATGTGTAAACAGACAGACAAAAAATCCCCCCTCTTTTTTCTTTCATCATGTACCTTCTTCATGGTATACTTGTTGGCACATCGTCTGTAAAGACTTGTGTGATAATAATAATAATAATAATAATAATAATAATAATAATAATAAACTAGTCTGCTCAATATTCCGCAGTAGTGTGAAGGTCACGCAACACCAACCACGCCACGTGATTCGATCACGAAAACGGACATGAAAAACGATCGATAAATGCATACCGTAACTGACGAGTAGCAAGACATAGTTCCGATTCCGTAATATTCGAGAGAGCTGGCGCTGGAACCCGTGCTTGTTTGTACTCGGCAGAGAGATACCATCACGAATGTCGACGGTGAGAGCGGTGATTCCCAAGTGTTCTGTGTCTTGATGCTGCTTTGAGATGAGACGGCTCTTTCTTCTCGCATACTGAGCAAACGTCGGGTCGGAGGGAGGTTCATTTTTAAAAACTGAAACCGATGAGTGGTGAACGCATGAAATGACTATTGTTCAAGGTATACAATGTAGTTTGATAGATCAGATCAGGAGATTGGAGGAATGTCGCAGAGGTAGTATTCTATCGCGTGCATCAGTTGTGCGACCGTTTGAATAAAAGATCACATGTGCTTATACACGTGGCTTGGAACGAAAAATAGGTATTTGCATTAGTTTTCCTCACACGCATCCAGGAAAGGACAGGATTCGTGGGGGGATGAACAGATTGGTTATAACATTTCACCAGAACGTCAAACAATTGAACGTCCAGGGGTGCCGATCGAACAAGTTCCTGTCTTCAAATACAATGGTTCCAGTGAAGTTAAGGGGTGATTGTGCGGGTAATGCGTCTTTTGCGGTTGAAAGACACCCTTTGGCGCAGACCGGAATCAGCCTCAAGATTAAAATAGGTGCTTACTGAGCAGCGATCCGCCTTGTACTGCTTCATGGATGTGAGACGTTGCCGCTGAGGTGACAGGATGTATGATCGTTAGACGTGTTGGACCATTGGTGCATTATCTTAATATTCGGCGTCAGATATACTGACCAGGTATCTACCGCTGCCGTTCGCGCGCGATGCAACGGAATAGGTCCGCTTTCCGTTCACATTCAATGGCGAAGACTGCAATAGTTTGGCACGTTCAGTCTTGGCGTCGGCGACCAGGCGATCAAGTGATGTCGTGGCTGTCAATTGCGCAGGGGAGAACCTAGACGCCCTGGGACTACGTACCGTCGACGGCGTTCGAAGGTCGGAACGCGACTGGATTACCATCTGCAACGGTCTCACCTCCGATCGACTCGCACGGGCTGGCGTGATTCGAGACTACAACGAAGCCGGCCAATCCACCCGTACAGCTAGACCCGCACACAAAGTTAAAAACAAGTCATCGTTCATACAAGATGAAAGCACTATAGTGCATTACGCACAATGAAAGCACCTACGTGCTATCCGACGTAGTGGTTCCTCTTAATATTCATCAACCACTGTTATTGTAACACTTTGATGTTCTACTAATTTCACATCACTTTGTAGCGCAGCTTCGTGGGCGAAAGTGTGAAAATCCAGGACTCCTGGGATTTCATGGAATTATTCGTGTCGTACAGATTCACAGTTGACCCGAAATTACCCACAATTCTATATTATGACTGCTTGCTAATTATTCGTAGCTTCAAGCATACCTGAAGCGAACGTATCTGCCTTAACTTGATAATTATACACAGCATTAAACCAGATGTGCAACATATTATAAGCAGCGCAAACCCGACCAAGTGGACAATTCAATGATTCGAAGCGAAGGAAAGGATAAACCTAACCTGAACCAAATTAAATTTAATTGGTTCGTCAAACCTCTAATGAACTTCAAGGGAACTGGCGGAAAATCCCGTGAAAGTCATCCTCATAGCGAATGGACCTACTCACATGGCACTGCCTTGTGCATGTCGCTTACAAAGTTGGCACAAAGAGAATTGTGGCTCGGTGTGTAAGGCGATACGCAGGCTGCTCAGAACAATATGGGGATTTCGAATGGGAATGTTGCAGGCACAGGTTCAAATCGATTGCTTTGGAGAACGGAACAGATAATCCAGCACATACCCGCATCCCAACAGCAACAACACAACGGCTAGCAAGTTTTCTTCATAAAACCAAGCTGCCCCAAATTGTGCCACAGACAATAATAATCCAAACACATTATACTCTATGCGCAATCAACTTCTCTACCTAGCGTCTGGCATGAGACTCGTTTCGTGATAAGAAAACACAATATTCGAACTTACAAAACACGGTGGCTATGATCGGAAGTGTGTTCACAGCGGCCCCAACATACAACAAATACATCAAATGTCGATGCACGTAGGTGAACGTTACATCAGCGGTACTGTTCGGCAGTGGAAGCGCGGGAGAAGGGATAGGCACCACCAGCGGGGGAATGGCGAAGCCGATTGCAACACCCAACTGAAAGAGGGGGAACGAATATTGCACGGAGGAGTTAATCTGCTAGGCGGAGAGGGCTAAGTTGACTCGGGATAAAAAGCGAGTAAAGAACAGTAGATTTTGACGTTGGAAATATAGCCGATTCGTGTAGCGTTCCACAAGAGAGCAGCCAGTAGGGTTTCGTGTCAAGCGATCCGAGCTAGACCGATCCACACAACTTCATACGATGGCAAGTGTCATGATAGCAGAGGTGGTAGACATAACGTTCGGGGGAAACGTTAGCTAAAGGGCACTAAATACCACTCGATACCAGCGCGCTAACGAGAGGTCGGTACGTTTTAGCGCTATATTGGACCACAAAATGGTCATAAATTAGGATAGATCCAACCATGAATGTGTCCGAATGGACGTTTCAAGTGAATTCACGGAGGTCCTTGCACTTACTAGCGAACAGATTAAAAGGCTCATTTATTTAAATATGAAGATGACCTTGAACTCTGGCACTGCAGATTACCCCACTAAGAAGGTACCCCTTCTTAAACAAAAATTGATTGCCGAAAATACGTATGAATGTCCCTAAGCTGACAAAGATAGAAAGGGAATTTGTATACACACAAGAATTTCGAACCGCGCATTCGAAAATCAGAAGTATAGAATCTACGATCCTAACAGTCATCCCAATGAAATAAATTCGCAAAACGACGCATAGCTTTATGGTTAAAAAGGCAAACACGTTACAACACCGCTTGGTTACAATATGGAAGAAATGTAAACAGTAGCCAATATAATGAGTGGACTATAGCAAAGGTTAAAAATGTTTATTTGTATGCATTTTGATCATACACACTCCACGACCGGTTTCGTGTTATTTGCACTCATCACGTAAGGACAGTACAAGTGGAACTTGTTTTCCATTTATCCGCTGAGCATTTTTGTTCAGGGTTATGGGTTTTGCCCCATCTACATGTGTTTAGGGACGTGATTGAACAGGTTGGTCGCACCAACCTTATCCAACAGTGACATACAAGCGCAGCTTGTATATCAAAGTTCGTTTTAGAAAGAATATCCGATGCGAAAAGTTGAAACCAAGATGGCGAATTTTCAACGGACCGCACGTGAAGATGACGACATTCAGAATCGCTAGAGCACAAGTACCAACAACACGGAACGAATGCTTGGGAGGCAACTAGCTCCAAGATAAAACAGTGTGGCTGCTATTGTTGTATATTGGAAAAAGATTGAGTCACTCAATATACGATGATAACCGTTTGGATGACGTAAGCATGATGGGGCCTACAAGCTTGTGAACCTGTAGATTAGGCACAGATACACTGTGTTAAGTTGCCTACACCTCGAATCAGAAATGTATTGAAACAAGTGTTGCGAACGACTAGAGCTTTCAATGTCACGCATCCTACCAAGCTGTTCTCGTCACTTCACTTGACAACAGACGAGGTTAATCAAACACTCCTGAAGATGTCTATATCAAGACCGCCACTGAATATGATTTTGAGGTATATCACTAAGGGCAAGAAGATTAACAATCAAACCATTCATCTGATTGACCGAAGTCAGAATCCGGCAAACTCCTGGTTAGGAGTGGCACACGAAACCTCGTTAGAAAAACGATAATTCGGCAATACTGCAACGGCGGTTAGGTATCAGATATCAGCTGGACACCTTCGTCCAACATGTATGGATAGTTAAGCGGATCAACTGCATTCGCTTGGCAAAACCTTGTGGTTAGTCATTGCATAAGTTATACGGCTGTAGAAGTGTATTTAGGGCCAGGAGACCACAATGATGAAATCGCAAAGGTGGTCCAGGTAAATGTCACACTGCACACGTACCAAGATTCCGTCCTCTTGTCCAGGCCTAGATACATAGGACAAAACAAACGTAAGAAACTCAAAATGGTAGTGAGGCTCCAGCAGGTGTCCACATGCAGCTCAGCGCCGGTGGCCAATCAGTTTTGCATGTTGTTACCTGCGCAGCGCAGAATTACTACACGATTGCACATACGTGCACGAGATTCCACACAGGCGCCATTCAACCACATATTCATCAAGTTAAAAGTGAAACCACATCAATGCAACGCGTTTCTAAGATTTTTGTAAAAAAAAATTGACTAGATGCCGTCACATCCGTCATGGCAGATGTGCACACCAACACTACTTGGACGCACCCTTGTCATAATTGCTTGCCATTTGACAAGTAAAAGTGCGAAAAACGTTTCTCGGCTGATGAATTTGGCTTAGTTCTACCACGATTCGTTTTCCCGCGGGACAGCGCTAGTTCGCAACCAGTTGTGTACATTTTAATCTCATTCGTTAGAACCAATAGCACCTGGATAACCCCAAACCGCTTCGATTTTTATCTGGCGAACAAAAACGGGTGCCAAGGACCACTGAGAATGTCAGGACTCGATTGTAAACCATTTTTTGAACTATCAGGCGCCGAAGTATTTTTATAGACAGTGGACGCTGTTTGACCTAAAATCCTGGATAGCAGTCGAAGTTAAAGTTTTGATTCGTATCTAGCTAGGCTTGCGTATTAAAGCAGCAAAGAGGCGAGAGGTTATCCGTGAACTGACGCGATAATTGATTACAGCACTTTAAGTAATTCAATATCAAACGGTTTACACGAAAAACTGAGGATATTAGCACGGCGTAATAGCACGCAATCCACAGACTGTATTACATCACATTAGTTGTCCACACAGCTATGGTAACTGGCCCACACATTAATCACTTTCGGTGATTAACCGGGATATTATCAAATAAAATTGTTTGAAATGATTACAAAAAGAGTAGCATAGACGTGAGTGAAGTCTCATGAAATGGTCCGAAAAACCGAAGTGCGTTAAACAAATTACAAGGCGAAATTACGAAGAACATGTCAACGGGATGCCAATTCTTGAATCAAAGGATTTACTACTACTAGTCCAATTGACAATGAGCCGCATTAATAAGTGACGCGTTTAAAATTGCGCAGGATGTGACGAAAATGAAGCCAAAACGCGGAAATGTAGGTACACAATAAACGTGTTCCAACACGGAGAGGTGACATTGCACGTCAGCGGATCACTTGCGAAACGTTTACGTGAATCGAGTGATGAAATCAGGGGATAAATCGAACAAACTTTGAGGAATCCCATGCATTGTTTTGTTTACAATACACGCACTGACATCCCATCACTGGAACTGGCGGTTCGCCCTAATCAGGTAGAAATAGCATGGCATGGTAAAGCAATAAAGAATTAGGACCTCGAAGCCTGTGTTAAAGGGAGTTCGTACAATGAACCAAGGTGTTTAAACAACAGAATGATTAAAGTATTGTATTGCTCGCATCACCCACAGAACGATTGTTTCTCAAACGCTAGCAACTTTCCGATTAGTTTATATCTCTTGCCTTACAGGCTATTGAACTAACTTATGCACGCCAATATAAGATAAATGAAGGATGCTATCGTAGAATAAGAATGCATCGGATGGCAGTTGACAATACGAGTTTAAAAAAACGGGCAACCACGTATCGAATCGCTCACCACAACCATTAGTCACATGCACCTTATAGTTAGCAGCAGTGTTAAAAGCACAACACAGTTTCATGAATTAAAAAAATAGCTGTTATAGTGACTGAACCTAAGAAAAAACACATTTCCATATGAATGTCACATGCCACGTTTAAATGTCACTGAGGGCAGATCATATTTTTTTACACAATCATTTAAAAATGAAAAAGTGCCACCCGGCAATGCACGAGAAAAAGAAAGAAAAAAGGTACAATATGAGGGGGGTTTTTTGTCCATTGTTCTACATGTCGATTTTTTTGATTTTTTCCACAAATTTGAGGGGGGAACACAAAATAGAATGCACTCTCTCCACTGTTGCCGGTTCTCAGCCATCGTCGACAGCGTGTCAAGCCACAGACACTCACTAACCCTTGGACCCCACCCAGGAAGCCGCGTTCGTCCGACCCGAGCTAAACCCGACGTCAAGCGTTTTAAGGCCTTCTTCCAGGTCAGCGGTTGTCCACCTGAACACCGCCGCCAGCCTGGGCCAACCGACACACGCAGCGCGCGGAAGGGTAGGCGCTCAGGCTTCATTCTCAAGACATGCCCTAGCCAGCGGAGACGGGAACGGTCGATTAGGTCTCGTAGCATCAGGCTGTCCACACCTAGAACACGGTGCCTCACTTCAACGTTGCTAGTGCGGTGTTGCCACCACACTCGTGCAAGCCTCCGTAAACATCGATGTTCAAACACCTCCAAGCGCCGGAGCTCCTCTGCGCGTACTGCCCAGCTCTCGCACCCGTAAAGCAAGACCGACCTGACTGAGGCCAGGTAAACTCTCCCCTTGAGTCTCAAACTCACGTCAGACCGCTTCCAGAGGTGACCTAGACTGGTGAACGCGAAGCGAGCTCTCGCAATGCGAGAGCCGATCTCACTTTCCAGCCCTCCTCCCGCCGTGATGCAGCTACCAAGATAGGTGAACTGTTCCACACAGTCCAGACTGAGGTCATCGACCGTCAGAGTGGGCTGCAACCCCTCCCAATCTTGAAGAAGAACCTTACACTTAGTTGGAGCTAAGTGCAATCCGTACCTAGACGCCTCCAATGCTAGCTGGTTCAGGGCATTCTGTAGGAACACCGGATCATCACCAAGAAAAGCAATGTCATCGGCATAATCAAGGTCAGTGACACGGTTACCTGGAAGTAGCTCGATCCCACCCTCAGTGAAGCTACGGAGAGCATTCTGGAGGACATCCTCGATCGCAAAGTTGAACAAGAATGGGGACAGCGGACAGCCCTGGCGCACGCCACTGGTTGTGGGGAACGCCGGCGATAGGCTGCCGTAGACCCTGACCCTCCCTGAGAATGAGAATAGAGCTCCTTCAAGATGGCGACATACTTAGGAGGGATGCCACTCCTAAGCAAGCAGTTCTAAAGAGTAGTTCTGTCCACCGAGTCGAACGCGGCCCGGATGTCCAGAAAAGCTACGATGGTTGGTCGCCGGTACAGGTGTCTGTGCTCTAATAACTGTCGCAGGACAAAAAGCTGATCCACGCATCCTCGCCCCGGGCGGAATCCAGCCTGTTCCTCACGGCAACGTAACTCCCGAATGGGCGATAGCCGACGAAGGAGGATGGAAACCAGGAGTTTAGACGCGACAGGAGTCAGGGATATCCCACGATGATTGGAACACAGATTCCGTGCGCCCTTCTTAAAGATTGGGATAACCGTCGATTCACCCCATGACGCCGGGACCCGCTCCTCAGCCCATACTTTGGTAAACAAATCACGTAACTCCGCTGCCACAAGATCACCTCCCTCCTTAAACAAAATCGGGTGGAGGTCGTCAGGACCAGGTGACTTGTGGCGCTTCAGTGCTCGAATTACCACTCTCACCTCCTGGAGATCAGGAGCGGCTAAGGAAACGGGCCAAGGCGTGCAAATCGGTGTCTCAGGCGGCGAGGTCGGAGGAGGTGGCCGGCTGAACTGAGCACTAAAGTGCTCAGCCCATCGTTCTAGGCGTCTACTAAGATTGGTGATCGGCGAGCCGTCGGTTTCGCAAATAGTCTCGCTCACTGTATTCAGTTTCGAAACAGTAGCTCTAATTAACTGAAACAATTTGCGAGTATTGCCCGATGCGGCTGCAACCTCCATCTCACAAGCACGTTGCGTCCACCAGAACTCGCGGTCATTCCTTAAGCTGGCCTTTAAGCGGGTATTGAATTCTCTCCGAGCACGGTTGTGTTCAGTGCCGGTGGGCAAAGTTCGACGGTGATCGATTAAAGCAAGTGACTGGGCCGAGATCCAAGAGCGTGGCAAAGCGCGGGTGGGTTGACAGCTTTCAGAAGTAGCGCAGGACAGTGCTGTCCGAACGAAGTTCCAGTGCTGCTCAACATCAGACGGGGGTGCTTCTGCGAGCTCCCTGGTCAATGCGTGATGGAACTTGGTTCTGACAGCGGGGAGCATCAAAGAGGCGGTGTCTACATGAGTTCGTCTTGCGCGTGCCTTACCCCCAAATTGGAAGTTGACTGTCGCACAGACTAGCGCATGGTCCGAGTCCACACTGGTGGTCCAGTATGAACGACAATCCTTGATGCTACCACGCCACCTGTAGCTAATAGCAATGTGGTCAATTTGAGACCAGACGTGCTGTGATGGTGAGCGCCATGTGGCCATTCGACGCTGGGAACGCCGAAATGCCGTACTGGAGAGATAGAGGCGGTGATCGCCACAGAATGTGAGCAATCGTTCTCCGTTATCTGAACGCCCGCCATCCAGCCCATACTGACCTCCTAGGTGGCGCTCGTATTCAGACAGGCGACCAACGCGAGCGTTGAGATCTCCTGCCATGATTATGACATCTGTCCTGCGTGCCTTACCGAAACAAACTATGCAACTTCTCATAGAAGTTGTCCTTACTGAGATCCGCACTACAGTCCGTTGGGGCGTAGGCAGAAATCACAAACAAATCCCTCCGCGTTTCGCACCGCCTGTTCACCCGACAGTGGCCACGAAATCGTGCACCGCACAGTCTGCTGTCAACGGGAATTCACTCTAAGAGTGATTGCTCAGCACGGGAGCTGAGCGTGATATCAACGCCAGCCAATCCGGCAGAAGAAGCATCCGGGTCACTAGAGAGGCGCAGGTGGAATCTGCTGTCTGGTTCAGCTGGTGAGACCAACTGACAGACTTCGCTGGTGTCACGGAGACGGGTTTCCGACAAGCAGCAGATATTAATGCCTAACGTCTCGAGCGTTCGTGCAAGGCCGGCCTGTTGTCCCGGTTGCAGCAAGGTCCGAACGTTAAACGAAGCTAACCTAAATGCAACCCGCGGGCGTAGAAGAGTTGCAACAATCGACGGCTGTCTAGACGGCATGAGTCGTACATCAGGTAGAGAGAGCGAATCGGGATGGTAACATGTGGAGGAAAGGTGGTAGAAGCAATAGAAGACACAGAGTTAAGAATTTCTAAGATCATATTCAGAAAACCACGTGAAAGCACCAGACGGATAGTTTTATCAGATCATTCGGAACAACCAACCACCCGCGGTGAAACCAAAGTTTAAAATTAAGGGAAAAACGGTGTAACGTTATGGGCCACGAACAAGTTCTTGTCGGTTTGCCTGTGATGATGATGATGTCGGTGTTAACCGCTAGCTACGCTTTGATTTGGCAAAACGGTAAACGAAAAGCGGATGCTCAGCGCTGAATGAGAGCATACAGACAGATATGTGCATCAGTGATCGATGGGAAACCAAACATGAACGGAAACCGAATGCATACTATGGCATGTGCAACTGAAACGGAAAGGGAGCCGTAACGTTGAAGGTATTCAACCTTGCGACTTGATAGTTTTTTACACTTGTTAAAGGCACCTGACTCTCAGCCAAAGTTTATGAGTTTTGCTTTGATTACTCAAAAGAATTGATTTCTATGTTTCTTTAATGCGTAATTGCTGTTGTTCGCCTCCTTTGGTCGATGTCGACCCTGGATGTACATCACAACCGCATGATTTTTTCTTCTTCCACAGCTTTTCGAACGACAAAACAGTCCGATTTGGCAAGAACAATCTCTCCCGAAGCCCTCGCAACGATAGGCGGAACTCGGTCGATCAGCGTCAGTTGCACGCCGGCGGCGTCATCTGTGTTCAGCGGTCAGGAGCTGTATCTGTTCCCCTAGCTTGCAGACGACGCTTAACACAATGCATCTAAAGTGAGCGATCGAGAGCAGGACATTCCCAACTCGCGGGGTCAATGGCAAGAGCATTCATATCTCTTTTGCAGACGTATTTGTACCGACACTTTTCTTGATGTTGTCTCAGTGAGAAAATCATGTCAACGGATGATTTTCCCATGCGGAAGCCACTCTATCAGCTAAAAGCTATAGCCAGGTCCGTAAGACATTAGCAAACCATTGGCCTACAACATTCAGAAGGGAGATTCCTCTGCAATTGTTGCAGTCGCCACTATCACCCTTATTCTTGAATAGCATGATGATCTTTGTGTCTTGTGGGACACACTTCTCCTGCCAACACTGAAGAAGCAAATGGTGAAGAGGTTGTAATAATGCTGTTTTACAGCGTTGATGAGTTACGGTGTAATTCCGTCGTCACCAGGACCCTGACAGTCCGCTAAGCGGTCGATTGCCCTATTGAGCTCATAAAGAGTAAGGGGAGTATCTAGCTGTTCAATGGTTGGCAACCACTAAACATTTGCTAGTACATGGGGTAAAAGAGAGAAGAAGTGCTATACCCATCTTTTCATCTGCTGCGTTTTATCGACAGTGGGGTTACAGATACATACAGATTTAATGGAAGCCGTTTTAAGTTTATTTGGACTAATAGCTCTCTTGATCCCATCATACATACCGTGAAAATTTCTAGTATCCCCAGCTTTCTGAATACTGAGGCTAATTTCAGTCCAATAATCATTTGCATATATCGCAAAAAGTGATTTACCACCGGCAGTGAGCTGTATCGTACAACACAATGGAATTTCACCGTCATTTCTCATATCTACACAAGCTCGGAAAGCCTGACAGTATCTTTACCTAGATGTACTCTCTAACTGTGCATCACTTTGCCCAGACCAGGCTTACGATTTACGACATTATACGCACAACACCCGACGAACCAATCGGTGATTTGATGGACAGAACTGTGTGTGGAACGCACGAAGTCTACATACTTTCGGAAAATTAGTATGATAACTGAATCAGGATATAACATAAGTCACGCATCTGTTATCACGTCATCTGCCATCAAGGAATAAACACATCTCGCAAATTCTAACTCGGTCAAAAAGTGAACTAAATCGTTCTTAAAAATTCACAACACAACACCAAAAATTGTGGAGAGTAGCAACCGCAGATTCGGCAACAGTCTCATTTATTCCTACCATTAAAGTTAAAGTTCCTACCAGAAAGACCTCATCTAATGAAGTGATCGAGGAAAACGAGCTGCTCATGGTGTAGTGATTGCCATTAATGTTGCAATGCGTAAATCTCGTGGTAGCAAAACCGTCACGTTCCATACACAGCTAAAATCCCTTACTGGTAAGCTTCAAGTCAAAAATTCATGTCAAAACGAATATAGTGTTAACTATGAGGATAATGGATGCGGTGATGACGAACTTCCAGAAAAAGATGATTCCGAATACTCAATGATTACTCACCTGATTGGCTAATACACCAATCGAAGTAGCCGTACCGATTTCCCGTTCTCCAAACCACGTAGCAGCCAGTTGAGCCGGTACACCCAAAATGAAAACCTGTGCAATTGCATCTAACAACTGGCCAAACATAAGGAAGCCGAACGCACCGGACTCCATGACACTCATTGGAGCGGGACGGAAGGGATCCACAGCCAGCACCCCAGCGAGGCACTTGATCCATGCCCCAGCCGCGTTTAAGATTACAGCAACAAGAGTGGTAATCCGTAGTCCAAAGTGGTCACATACCCAAGTCGCTGGGACTATCAACGGTATATAAGCCAAGAGATAAACCATGGAGAGCCAATCCACCGCAAGTTGACGGAAAGACTCGGTGTAGCCTAAAGGGCGAGTAAAATTTAGAACCCAGTCAAGATTAATTGGCACATACATATTAGATCACGGAATAACAAGTTACACTTCAATCATTATTAAAAGCTAAGCTAAACTTCGAAACCATTGTGTGGTAATATCCGCATAGCCAAACTCGTTCCACCAAATTATTATCTTCTGTGTGTTAAGGGCACGGAGATCGCTTACAAAGAGTGACAGTAGATGTGTTTACTGGACCTAAAAACTATGACCATGACAATTTCCCATTCACGCGTACTACGTGACTGCTCTTCTGTACATGTTTAGCCTACTGCGATACAATCTCTAATATGGTATGAAAGCACAAGCCTGATCCAGGCAAAGTGCCGCACAGTCACAGACTGCACGTGGGCTAAGATACTGTCAGGTTGCCCAGGCCTAGTGTCATGTGTGTTTTCTCTTATCTTGGGAAAAAGTACGGCCCAACGCGTTCCCCAGCCCATATGCTGGCGAAAAAAGCATGCAATTCGCAAACAAATGTTCAAATGCCGTCCTTAGACAATAATCGGAGCAATTCATCAAAAGTGGGTCACATATGACGCTTCTGGCTCCAGAGTTAATAAAAGATTTAGGATTAGTTGGAGCCTCGAGAAAAGACGAAAATAGGGTACATTGTTGGTCATACACAAAACCAATGGGTGAGGTAGCTCAGTTGAACTCGCGAACGTAGCACTCAAACGATGGTAAACTGCTGCTATCAGTAGTTCTGATGAGATTATTGTTCTTTTCTAAAACAAATTACGTACAGACACAGCCAACTTCATTTACATATCCATACAAGTCAACAAAATATTCTGGTGGTGTTTCAAACTATAAAACCAGCTAGCGCTCGATAAGGCCCGTGACGCATCATGCATGCTATCAGCCTTAAGCATCCGAGATTTGTCTATTACTCAGAGAGAATTCGCAGAAACTCAGTGTAAACGGAATGTCAGTGTCATTTTACCAAGTATTGAATTTCGTCGATATTATCTTACAAAACTTCAGAAATATGGCTCGGATCTCCATGAGAACCAGTGGTCATTATATGTCTAGGGAAGGGTAACCTGACAGTTTCTTACACCGCGTGCGGGTTAAGACTGTGCATGTATACATACACACATACATACCTACATACATGCATGCTGAAACGCGCTGGAGTCTCACTACCATTTCTATTTCTTTTGTCATATCTGTCTAGGCCTGGACAGCCTGACAGTATCTCCGACCACGTGCAGTCTCTGACTGTGCGGCACTTTGCCTGGATCAGGCTTGTGATTTCACATCACATCACATGCATGCAGCTCACTACCGGTGGCTAATTAATTTAGCACGGTTAGCCGCACAGCACAGAAATGCTGCACGACTGCACATCCGTACATACATGCATGCATGCATGCAATATGTCAATCTTGCCGTTCAGTGGTTTCAAAGGTCAATATCGATTGCATTAGCCCCAGCCTTATTATCAATGATGATCACGTCGAATTAACAGCAAGATACCATATAAAACTGGTGAATTACCGGGTATGGTTTGATTCCAAATATACAAAATTCGATCTGAGATTATATTTAAATGTATCCAGTGATATGCGTTAAGCAATGAGGCACTTGAAAACAGGAGGAGCATCAACCAGCGCATTTTATATAAAACTGGCTGAAAGGGCTTCTCTGATCTCTCTTCAGACATTTAGAAAGTGAATGCCTTCGCAATATCTGAAAAACAGAATTTAATCGCGGGAGATTATTAAAAATATTGCACGTGGGTTTTGATGAAAATAGTTACCACGAAATACGTGAAAATTTATCATTGTGAAAAAATTAAATCAAAAATCACGACGAACATTTTTAACATGGACGATAGTAATCAAACGATATCGTATATAAAAAACCTCATTTGCATCAATTTTAAACGCTCACACCGCGACTATAGTGTATGAACTCTTCAAATAAGAACAGTACCATCAGAATTCACGTACCTTGAAACAGTGGAAAATTTGTGAACAAGGGTTGCGCTTGTATGCTACTAAATACTATGGCTAGTATACCAACCATTTTTATTGAAGTATAATCCTGGCTATACAGCCACATAAATGAACTGAACTGAACTGAAATGTATGTATGTATGAAATCACAAGCCTAATCCAGGCAAAGTGCCGCACAATGAGAGACCGCACGTGGGTTAAGATACTGTCAGGTTGCCCAGGCCTAGACAGTTAAGGGGAAGGAAAATAACAATAGCAATGAGACTGCAGCGTGTACTCGCATGCAGCTCACTACCGGCGGCAACCCAATTTAGCACGGCGTTAGCTGCGTAGCACGGAAGTGCTGCACGATTGCACATCCAGGTAAGCATGGTAAAGCTTATAATATACATTTTCGATTTACCAAGGTTTACGCTGATAAACCTGAGTTCACTTATAAATTTTACGAACCTAGAGAGAAGTTAGATAACAGTGGTCGATCTCAAATACATGTGACTACTGTGGATGAAGATTGATGATTAACCCAGCAAACTCGTGCGAGTGTTAAGAAGTTAACCGTCGAAAACAATTCAACGGATTTGTCTTCCAAAATCGTAAGCTCGGGGTTGCGAACATTAGTCTAATAGGATGCATGTTGGATTAACGTATACAACACTGACGTTATTGCATTTAATGGTTGCTTGAACCCCGTTGAGACGACCTATCAATGTTTATAGGTTCGGGTTTGGACCACACTAACCCGAGTAGCTGGCTGTTATTAGCATGCTAGCTAGCCATCACATCCTCCGTCGGGTGAATCTGAAATGATGGAGAACGTTGCCAAAAATAATACATCCACGGTATTTCGTTACGTTGAAGGAACGTTTGTTGACAGCTGACGTATTACGTTCTGTTAGGAGCAGATTCACGTCCTGATGGCCTCAAATACTTCAGAAATGTTTAATGTCGTTCGCGCAAACCAATACAGGCGGCTGAAGAGAGTGCGTAGCGTCGTTAATAAATATGAGTAACAGGTACGGAACTAGGACAAAGTTCTGTGGAATACCGCTTAGTGGCAAATAGAGAGAAAAACAGCTGTCCACTCAAACTCGGACAATTCGGTTACTCAGATAAGTCTACAGTCAGTAAAGTAATTTTACGCTAATTCTCTTCGAGGTTAACCTCTGCAGGAGGAGCTCGTGGTCACCGAGGTCAAACGCTATGCAAAAGTCAAAGTAGAGCACCTAAAAATCCCCGTCAGAAGCCCACATCTACTAATCACAGGCAAGCATAAAATTGGTTAATGAAGAACGGTGTCGTCGGAATTCGTGGTGACATTCAGATAGAAGATGCTACTTATATGTATAAACCATTAATCTGTCTAGGCCTGAGCAACCTGACAGTATCTTAGCCCACGTGCAGTCTATGACTGTGCGGCACTTTGCCTGGTCCAGGCTTGTGCTTTAATACAATAAACCATTAACATGTCTGAAATGAACGATTCTTTTGTAGTGGACTGACCACTACAATAATGTCCCCAAGAATGTTGGAGAAAATGCACAGAAGATGAAAGGTTTATCACGGTAGCCAAAAGGGTGCACGAAGGTACAGGGTAGCAATCACGGAACACGAATAAAACGGAAAGTGTTTATCAAGGTCAATTGTTATGTACAGTAAAACAATGTTGTTACACAGCCCCCTTCCAAGAAGTCTGGTCAGAGGAGACTTCTGAACAGGAATTGACAATTGAACTGGTCAAGCGATGTCAGGTCCTTCCAGGCTGGAACATAGTCTCTCAGCCACCGGTCACTTCGAAGTCAGCCAAAGCACTTGATCTGCGTGGGTCGATTGTCGGTGGTGACCAGGGTAGGATACACGAAAACCGATAAGTACTAAGCCAAGTCACGTCTCACATCGAGTTAACGTGCTGCCGGAGCCGAATCACATGGGGTGAACGTGCTGCTAGCGGGAATCGCCCGTCTGGTATGGTCTTAGTATGAACCCAGTAGGAGCAGATGTAGGCACATACGTAGGCTTGACAACGAAGAACCAGAAGCTTCGAAAACATAGTCCGTGCTGAGAAGTTCCTGTACACCCAGGGTCGATGGCGAGTGGCGTCGTCAGACTGGTAAGGACCTTGTCTGATAAGTTTCGTGTTGGGTGGCGTGTGCTGATGGTAGGGGCTACCGGGTAGGATGGCGACAGGCGTCGGCGATCCCGGGGGTGGCGTGTGCCACGGTCTCCAGAGCGGGAGGTGCGTGTGTACCGGAAGGGATACACGAAAGATGCGTGTATTTCGGGCTACCTGGTAGGATGGCGACAAGCGTCGGTGATCCGAGGGTGGCGCGTGCCACGATTTCCACAGCGGGAGGTACATTCGTACCGAGGGGATACACGAAGGATGCGTGTATTCCAGGTCACCGGATAGGATGGCGACAAGCGTCGGTGATACAGTGGTGGCGCGTGCCACGTTTCCCAAAGCTGGAGGTGCATGTGTACCTGAGAAGTGAGAATAAAAAACTCTGGTGCATGGATTTATGGCCACGACCGAGTTATAGGGAAGAGGTACAAAAAGCATGCACGGGATATACCAAGCGATAATAACGTGTTAAATACCCGCTAAATAATTGGCAAATGTGTCGTTCCGGACTCTACTCACTGTGGACATGGCGAATTGCGGGTAAATACTTGATGTACATGTGGTTGTTATCAAATATGGTGGGGTTGCCATGAAAGTGTCATGCTGCACGTACCCACTGGCTTTCGGCCATAATACTTTTTCCGTAACAAACGTAACGCAAGCACGAATGCCAGGATGGGAAAGATTGCGTATGGTGTGACTAATGCGCCGTCTAAAAGCAGACAGGGTAAGTAGTCGGAAAGCGCTTTGCGATAGGTCGCAAAGGATATTGCCCAAGCCATCGGGCAAGGGGAGAGGTGTGATGAAAGAATAAGCGTCCCAGAGCTGTGCGAATCCGTCATCGGTAGCTTGCACTGCAGCGATTTCGCTGAGGTCGAGGGAGAGTGGCCCGTCTATCACACACGTTGTAGAGATAGGAATTGTGGCACCTAAGATATATCGTATGTCAGTCGTAAAATGACTGACAAAATCCTGGTGCATAGTCTCTCTAGGAGAGTACCTACCCGACGATCCGTTGATTGATGTACGAGGGGCTTACAAGCGGTAAACAAATTAAACTGTGTGCCCTGTAGATTGTGTTCTAACCCGACTTGCGAATTGATCAACAAGTGTAGTTATGTGATGCATATGACGTTTTGATGTAAAACGTGTTAAAGGAGATAAAAAATTATCCTGAAATAACGCCGATGTAAATCGTGAAAAGACGTACCGGAAAAATATCTCGAATTGTGCGTGGATATTGGGCTTACCAATTGTAGTACACGAAGGATTCATGCATCACGTCGGCCTCACCAATTTGTAGTGGTCAGTCCACTACACTTTTACGTTAGCCAAGGTGATGAGACAGTAATTGGATGCTTGAGATCTAGAACCAACTTTGTGGATCGGAGTGATAGAACGAAACTTCCAGTCAGCCAGGAGACAACCGAGATTGAACAGACGTTGAAAACGTCTGGCCAGAGGACAACGCAATGATGAGGCTCGCTCAGGAAGAGTTCGTGGGTGAAAGCCATCAGGGCCGGTTTACCTTGTTGTTCGCAAGCGCTAGGTGACCACGACGTCGATCAGTGTAGATGCGGGGACGACATTGAAAACAAGTGTTAGTGTAGAAGGTTTTTCAAGGAAGGACTCGATTCTGTGAGGGGGTTTATATTTTATGATTTTAAGCCAGAATTGAATACTTGATATGAACTTCATGCTGTCATTGGAACACACTAATGACTCTCCTCAACTACTGGTAAGAGGAGATTTTCTGTTGAAATCAAGATTACTTTCATACCACATAACATTCGTGAATATATTGTTAGTAGTGACGCTCTTCTGTGACATACCACCGAAAAAATCCCAATGCTCGATTGACAATTCAGACACAATTGATTATTTACATGTTAGGCTGCCCGGGATCTTAAGTTAAGTTCATACCGCCAAAACAAGCTATTTCAGTAATAACCACAGAAATTCTTCAGGGCAATTTATTTTAGATTTTAATAATAAATCCAGGTGGAGTGATCACTACAGTTAATAAAACATAAAACAACCGTATTATTTATTTATTGCACAATCTGATATAGATATGGTGCCGTTCAACAGAAACCATGAAATGTACAAAACGAGTAGGGGCACAAATCGGGTAGGAACAATGAGAAAAGAAACAGTGAGAAGAGAACAGTGGATAATTATTTGTTTATTTACAGCGTTTCGCTTACTCAGTTAATAGGTAAGGGGATAAAGACTGAAGTTGGAAAATCTTTTATACAATTTGAAAGATTTTCATTCACATTAAAGATATCGTGAAAAAGCAAAAAAAATTATGAACATATAGCGATAATCCAAAATTACCGCAACTAACGACCTACGAAGATGCTTTAAGATGCTTTAAGTTTAAGTTAATATCAGAAAGTTCTGTTCAGATTCAGCTCAGTTACACAAGGCAGTAAGTGGCAAACTAGCCAATCGAGACTTCCAGAATTTCTTTCGGTGGAAAGCAGCAGAGAAGCAACCACCACTGCCAAGGCTTTTTTCCTTATTGTGATTAGGATATCCTCGACGATCGCGATGCCAATGGATTATCCGGGTTGTATTTAGGAAGCACCACGTAATGAATGATGCTGGAAAGATAATAATACATTTCTTTAACCAGTACGGTGAGAGGTCACCTAAAAAAGAGTAAAGTATTGAACAAACAGAACTTTAGCATTTACTTACTTACCAAACAACGCTAAAAATGTTGAACAACCTAATCTTGCATAAAAATTAGGGGAGAATTCTGGAAAAAGCTTACCCAAGATGCGGTCCAAACCCTGCTCAAAACATGCGACAGAACAGCAGGATATAAGTTTTTCTGGAAGCCGGTTCCAGAAATTTACTACCCTGAGGCTGAAAACGTTTTTCCTGGAGTCTAGTCTACATCGCTTTTGAGAAAGTTTGAGTGAATGGCTCCGGGTGCCCAGCTCAGGACTTAAGGCAAAGAAGCTATTCATGATTACGCCACTCAACCCCTTCAAGATCTTAAAGGTTTCAATTAACTCACCTCTCAAACGACGGCGCGTAAGTGAAAAAAGATCTAGGGACTTCAGGCGTGCAGCGTAAGGTTTCCCTCGCTGACCCTCAATCACGCGAGTTGCGAGACGCTGTACGCTTTCGAGTTGAACGATATCGTTCTTGTAGTAAGGGCACCACGCCTGGACACAATATTTTAAATGCGGCGAAATAATGCCTTGTAAATGGGCAGGAATACATCTGGTCTTCTGCTGGATAATACGGATCTCAGCCGAAAGAGAACTTTGCGAGCACGTTGAGCTGCAGCGGCGCATTGGTCCTCTCATCTGAAGTCAGTCCTAACCAGTACTCCTAAATCCTTAACACGATGTGTGGCGCTAACAGTGAGAGAATTGCCCGACAGCTGAACTGAAATCTTATCAACAGTGCTGACAAGAGTTGGCTCTTATTAAGGTTCATTGGGAGGTCCCACTGGTGTGACCAGTTTATGACCCGTTCAAGGTCGTGCATCAAAGTATCTTTGTCCGTTGATCCTATGAATTTCACATCATCCGCGAAACTGAAGCATGGGCACTTCAATGCATGGACAAGTCATCGATGAAAATCAGGAATAGAAGAGGACCAATTACCGAACCTTGGGGTACACCACTTGTAAGATGCAACTTTATAAAATTCTTCCTTTTCCTTCGTCTTTACCTTATATTTTGAAACAATTTCCAGAATCTAAATTTTGTTGATTATATTTTCCAGTATTTTATATTTATGCTGTATTTGAGGGAAAACATTTCTTTTGTTTTTTTCATTGGCGCGCGCTTGAATACGGTACGTGATCCCAATTACATTTCCATATTACTTTTTCCTCTATACGCTACATACCGGAACCGATAACTTGTGATAATTTCCTAAAGTTAAAATTTACGTTTCACGATATTCGATATAATATGCATTCTAAAACATCAATCTCACGCCGCATTAAAATTCGTAAAATTCCTCAAACAAGAAATTGCACCGTAAGGTTAGATAATGACACTTCTTTAATCTTAAATGAATTGAAAAAATTAGAATCTGAAATATTGAGTCTACGTAACGAAATAACAACTTCTCAGACATTATTTGATTCTCTTAAACCTTTATTATCTCTTATGAAGCCTAATTCCATTATTGATAATGATATCCTTATACAAACCAACAAATTTGTTGAAACTCTTTGTACTGAAATTACTCAAAGAGAAACTCGTTCTAAGAATATCATTTTATTTAATGTAGCTGATAATTTTCCTTTAAATGACTTGAAAAGGTGTTTTCTCAATTCATACGGTATTCCGGTAGATTGTGCTGATTTTGTTCGTTTACGCAAAAACAGCCTGAAACAACGAACTCCAATACTTGTAAAATTCACCGATAAATGTTTCGTTTCCTATATATTAGAGAATAGAGATATTTTGAAATCCATTCCCAGATTTTCTAACGTTACTATAAAGCCAGACCTCACCCCTATGCAGAGGCGTTTCGGTCATAAGAAACGCAAAATTACAATTATTCCAACAACTCAGTCCTCTTCTGATTCATCTGAGTGTATGCGGTGTGATTTACCTGTAATTACTACACCTTTAAGAAGCCAAGATTTATCACCGGCAAACGACATAGTTCACAAAACACCGCCACTCACTAAGCGTTCACTTCCCTTACCTAATTTTAGACAGACACGACCTCTTCTCCCAAATCCTGGTTCATTTAGAAACACGGCATTCAAGAAGCCCCTAAACCAACAAATGTCGTTGGTGAATAATGATAGGCACGCACATTATACCAGTTACCGTATTCAACCATCATTCCCCCCTAAACAGTATAATCAGTCTCCCATTGACTACAATTTGCTTCACAGACCCTCCCCTTACTCCCCTGGTTATTATGCTCAACCATTCTACTCCTCTAATTATATGACTCAAAATCTTCCATTTTATAATCGTTACACATCTCAATACGTACCATACACGCCTTTTTATGATCATGTCAATTTTTTTCCAAAAATAATAAATTAAATAATTGCTCTAAATTTTTGTCTCAACTTACTTCCACTCCTTCTAATTCCGCTCCTTCTTATGTTAGTATTCTACTTATTAATGCCCGTCAATTACCCCTAAAATTCAAATGCTCAAATCTTTTCTCATTACGAACATAGTAGACATTATTCTTATAACTGAAACGTGGACACGAGATGACCAGCCTGACTCAACACTTATAGTACCTAATTATCAGATATTCAGGAATAACCGAATTTCGAAACGGGGAGGTGGTACTCTTATCCATGTTCACTCCAAATTTGAAGCTGATACCTTTACTTCACCTAGTTTGACAGAACTAGAAGACTCAACATGGGTTGTATTACCATCCTTAGATCTCTTAATAGGTTGTATTTATTATCCACCGTCTTCAACCATCTCTAAAATGGATTCCTTAATTAATGCGTTTATAGAAGCATCTCTACACGACACGAAATATAAGCTTATTGCTGGTGATTTCAACATGCCAAAATTAAACAGGCACGATCCTGCACATCACAGCTGCTATACACCTTTCACTAGAACGATTGATTTACTAGGATGTGAGCAATTTATTGACCAACCTACAAGAAATGACAATATCTTAGACCTAGTCTTCACTCTGAACCTTATTCCAGCTAACCTGAAAGTAATTCCATCTTTCCTTAACAGTGACCATAGAATATTATCATTC
Source organism: Atriophallophorus winterbourni (assembly GCA_013407085.1). Classification (NCBI taxonomy): domain Eukaryota; kingdom Metazoa; phylum Platyhelminthes; class Trematoda; order Plagiorchiida; family Microphallidae; genus Atriophallophorus; species Atriophallophorus winterbourni. The sequence continues at coordinate 30,995 of JACCGJ010009556.1, read as the reverse complement.
CAAATATTATGCGCCACAACTTCTGTCAATTCTTCGCAACCATCTAATAATAAGCATACCTACAACTACATTAACTGGAATCTACTGTCAGAATTCATTAGAACAGAAGACTGGAGCCGATTCTTCCTCTCTAGTGATTTCACAACAGTCTCCTCAACATTTCATTCACAATTGAGAGGGTTACTTATGAAGGCATCATATAAGCTCATTAGGCACACAAAATTAACGAAATCCCAGAAAATAGAAAAGAAAATGATGAAACTACATTCCGTTGCTGTAAAAACGCATGACATATTCGCCCTTCTTCGTTCTTATGAACTTTCAAGAAGTCACAGATATGTTTTAGATAGCACGCTTAGAGCCGACGAAAACAAAGCTCTTATAAGTCAGGATAAGCCGAAATTACTAAGCAAACTTTTCAAGTTAAGATCATCCAACTCACGTAGCAACATAGATTTCATTATCAAATATTGTAATTCATCCGCAGTTGAAACAATTGTTAGTTCACCTGATGCCATCTGCGAAGAATTCCTTCTTTACTTTAACTCTACCTACAACAATTCAAACTACGTTTACACAACCAGTCATTTTCCTTCGCCGAATACACTAAATACTTTGAGTATAAACCTGAATGACATAAATAAATTATGTCAGCAATCAACTGTCAGTCTTAAACCTGACACAGCAGGCATACCTCCAGCCATATGCAAAATGGGTGGTAAAGACTTTCAACTTCTCCTGCTTAACCTATTTAACGCATCTATTAAATCTGGTACCTTTCCGGCAGAATGGAAACACTCAATTGTTATACCTAGATACAAATCTGGCTCAAAACACTTAGTTACTAACTACCGACCAATAAATCATACAGCCTTCTTATCAAGATTATTTGAAAGAATTGTAAAGAAAGCTATGCTTGAATATCTGACACCTAGTTTCTTGTCTAAGGCACAGCACGGATTCCTTAACAAACGCTCCTGCATTACTTGCCAGCTAGAATACTTAGACTGCACCACAAGTTCAATTGAAATTGGCTTTTCAGTTATAGTTGTCTTCCTTGATATATCCAAAGCTTTTGACACAGTACCGCATAACCTATTACTATCTAAGCTAAGTTCATTTGGTATAGGTGGCAATCTTCATTCTTGGCTCACTTCTTTTCATACCGATCGCACATACTGTGTTGAGGTTAATGGCCACAGATCGCGCACCTTGCCGATTCCAAGTGGCGTGATACAAGGCAGTGTGTTAGGACCATTACTTTTTCTCCTATACATAGATGATGTACATACAGTCGTCTCTCATAGTAAACTATTCTTGTTCGCAGATGACATGAAAGTAGTAATTTCCTTCCCATCTTCTGAAACACAAACTTACATTGCCAGACTGAACAAAGATTTGGATGCATTATCCAAATGGGGTCAAATTAATGGTCTCTCATTTTCTGTAGAAAAATCTAAGTTCATGCCTTTTAGATGTACAATTCCTGATAACTCAATCCTTCTTAATGGTAATCCTATTCAAATTATCGATTGTACACGTGATCTCGGATTCAAATATTCAGCATCGCTTACATTCAACGAGCATATACATCACGTGATCTCAAAAGCAAAGCAGAGTGTTAATGTGATTCATAAGTTCTTTACTCTCCCACACTGTAAGTTAGAACTTTATAAACTTTTCACCATACCCCTCTTTGATTACTGTAATATAATATATAGCAGTATAAATAAAACCGATACCATCCTTTTGGAAAAAGTACAACGTACTTTTACCAAATCAATCACCGGATATAGCTCGAATCAATCATATAGAGAAAGATGTACGCAGCTCAAGCTAGAACCACTATGGTTCGTAGAATTAGACACAACCTAATACTGTTCTTTAGAATAATATCTTCTGATAATATAGATATAAATTCGTCTATTCGCTTCCGACAAGGTTCTAGATATAACTTAAGAAATCAAGATAATCTAGTGGAATTACCTAGATCCTGTACGAAAGTAAGAAGTAACTTCTACCTAAATAAATACGCTAAACTCTGGAATATTCTTCCGAAAAACATAAGACTTTGTACCTCACTATGTGATTTTAAATCACATCTGAATTCATTTCTCACAGTTGAAAAATTAATGAAACTTCTCAACTTAGATGTCTCATTAGATGAACTATACAATCATGGCATTGCTGGATATTAACAGCGATATCAGTTTTTCAACTTTCACCGTGAACAGTTACTCCGTCCCTTAGTATCTATTTTCCAGTCACCTCTTCACATCCATATGAAGAATTACGGTTCACAAACGAGTCAACACTGGGACGCCAAATCTTCTACGAATACCCACGAAAAGACACTCTCCATTTAGAACATATATTCGACAATGATAATGTGTTCCAACTAAACATTTTTGATGATTCTCTCTCTTCGAGATTCCTCGCATCTTCGATGTTCCTGTCCATCGTTCTTCAATATTCTTCTTATCATTTTTCCCCTTACTCGACTTTCTTTTCATACAACAACTGCTCATATATTGAATTTCTGCAAAACTGATTGATTATCATTTACCTGGACCGTTTTAACGAACGAAAAATTATCAGCACGTATGACCTTGAAAATGTTAATAATTATTGTCCATTTTTATGCTTTATGTATACAAACAACTTTGATAATTATCGATCATGCTTTTCATGCTTTGGAATTCCAAGAATAAAATATTTATTTATTTATTTATTTAAAAACTTGCTATTGTAAATCTTATCTTTACACGCCTTTGGTTAATTATTTGTTTTAATTGTTCGTTTTGGCCATTGTCGGTCATTGTTGTTAAATTTAGTTGCCATTTTGGGCACTTGAAATTGGCTTGTATTTTGACACCACTTTTGGGTGTTTTGTCTTTGATAGACATTTTGGACGGCAATTTTGGTAACTCCTTTCAGTCTATTTATATCTCAGGTCGTCATTGAACTTGTTTGCATTCGATATAATTGATTCTGGAGTATTTTGGCTCCACTGTTTGCTGTACGTTCCGATAGAGTTGAGGTTTGTATAATTATTGTTGTTGTAATTGTTGCTAATTACAGTAGCGTATAACATCCGAATTGTGGTTTTGAATTTGTCGAACTAACAAACGGGTGGAATACGCGTTACTCACGTCACAGACGTTACAGTACTCAACATTGGTTCGTCGAAGCAGTATTCAATTTTGGAATTCGATTTGTACCGTATGTGTCTCAATTGGAGAAAATACAGTACTCAACTCGTGAATTGCATCAATTCGCTTTCTGTGATCAAGTTGGATCGTTTCAATTGGATTCGCATCACAACTTGTCTTCTGACTGGTACAGTATTTGTCTCAACCGGAGAAAATTTGCATTTTGGTTCGTTCAATTGAAGCTATATTGAGCAAAATTGGCGAAGAACTCCCCGATCGTCGTGACATTGAAAATTTGGCAGTCAATCCCTGTTCACAACTTTGGTGACGTACCCTTTTATTTATTTTTTGTCGTTTTGGAACATTTTTGTTTATTGTTTCATCTAATATGCCTAAAAGAGCTTCTAAGGAAAACGATGATGACAGAGATAGCATTGCGAGTTCTCAACAAGTGTTGCAATTAAAGCGCGATTTAGATGCTGCTAGATCAACGATAGAGCGCTTGACAAAGGAACAACGAGGAGTCGCTGAAGAAGTAAACTTGATCGCCAGTACAAGTAGCAAAACTGAAGGGTTCGACTCGGTGGTAAGCTATTTGCAACCAGCGATAAACATGAGTATCGGATTGCCTAAAGTATAATTATCCTACTTCGACGGTAATCCCATAGACTATTGGAAGTTCCTGAAACAGTTTGAATGTTACATTGAGTCGAGGCTCATGGATCCAGGCCAGCGACTGTTGTATTTGATATATTATTGTCGGGGCAAGGCTCGAAAAGCAATTTATGCATGTGTCATGCTACAACCCACTGAGGGTTATTCGCGGGCAAAGATGATTTTGAAAGATTTGTTTGGGCTACCGCATGTAATTGCCAGGTCAACATTGGAGGAGTTGCTTGATGAAGCCAGAAGACTTTCCAAGAAGGTTGTAGCACTTGTATATTATTTATTCTTAATCAATTCTGACAATATTTTTCAGTGTTAATATTGCACCGTATCTTACATTTTTTTAATGTTTGGATACACAAGATATACTTTTTCGAACTCCACTCGCGGTTCTGATTTTGCGTGCTTGTGGATTCGGTTGATGGGACTCGATGGTAACTTTCTGTTGCGACTAACAATCTCAACATCAATTTCAGCATTCGTTGGAATTTATTTTCCTTCGAGAATATTTCTGGAGCAAAAGAAGGATATTGTAACGGATTTGTATTTTCTGAACATTTCATGAGTTACAGAAATTTTCTGTAATTTCTGCGTTCTTATTTTGAGTATTTATCGGCTACATATTTGGTGAGCCCGTTTCATCTATATCTATATACATTTTTTTGCTCTGAACGCTCTGAATTTTACGATGTCATCAAATGATTTACTAGCTGGTCACCCATCGGTAAACGCCATTAGCATGGCGTGCCCGTCGTTCGATATTTCAAATCCTCGAATTTGGTTTGCACAGTTAGAAGCCGTTTTTCGCTGCAGAGGCGTCTCACGACAAGAGACAATGTTTTCATACGTCACCGCCAATATTCCTACTTCAGTTGCCTCCGAATTTATTGATATTATGGATCCCATGCCTAGCGAAGATCCCTATTCGCAACTTAAGGCAGCCATACTTTAACGCACATCCGTTTCTGATGAAGCGCGTTTACAAAAACTTTTATCTGGCGTTAAACTAGGTGATCGTAACCCATCCCAGCTACTATGGTAATGCGCTCATTAGTCGGGCAGACGAACATGGACGATTCCATTTTACGCCACCTTTGGCTAAATTGTTTACCGGTGAACACTAAGACTATTCTCAACGCGTCTAGCGATTTCCTAATACTCGACACTTTGGCTAAAACTGCCGATAAAATACACGAGTTCATGGCCCCGCCATCCGTTAGCACCGTAACAGATAGTACTCCTACGATTGATTGTTCACCGATAAACGCAATCACTGAACGTCTATCAAGACTTGAAACCGCGATTAACTTTGGTCGCCATAGAAGTCCCAGTCGTAGTTCTAGACGTCGAAAGAGTTCGCATAACGACAAGCTGTTCTGCTACTTTCACTACCGATTTGGCGATCGTGCAAAGAAGTGTCGACCCGGATGTAAACACCCAAAGTCTTTTCACACAGCCTGCGGGAAACTTCCACGCCAGCCAGTAATGGCGACAGCTGCTGCTGGCCCCTCCCACAGTCGCCTGCTTTTTGTTTACGATTCATCCACGCGGTTTGAATTTCTCGTCGACACAGGTGCAGAAGTTAGCGTTATCCCCCGATCTCAGGCACAACGCAACCTGACACCCTCCGGCATTACACTACAGGCAGCCAACAACACAAAGATCGCGACTTATGGTGAGAATTGTTTGAAATTAAACCTTGGTTTGCGTAGGCAATTCCCGTTTATCTTTTTGATTGCGGACGTCCAAAAACCGATTATTGGTATTGACTTTCTTAGCAAATTTGGCCCAACGGTCGATGTGCGACAGAGAATGTTACCCGATGATACCACGTCACTTAACGTCTACGGGAATGTATCCAGCGCCAATACGCTTGGATTGCGTGTTTGTGCCCGAACACGACAAATTTTCGTCACTGTTTTGAAAGTTCCGTTCCCTCACACACCCTTTGTCCAATAGCGATAAACTGAAGCACAATGTCCTCCACCACATTCTCACAAAAGGTCCCCCGGTTTTTGCACGTGCCCGCCGTCTGGCACCAGAGAGATTAAAAGCGGCTAAAAGCGAATTTCAACTCATAATCAACATGGGCATAGCACGTCCATCTAGCAGCTCGTGGGCTTCTCCCCTGCATATGGTTGCTAAAAAGAACGGTGATTGGAGACCCTGCGGTGATTACAGCGCTCTTAATAATATTACAGTTCCGGACCGTTATCTCATCCCCCATATTCACGATTTCGCGTTGAACCTACGCGGTAAATGTGTTTTCCCAAATTTGGATCTTGTTTGAGCATATCATCAAATCCCAGTGGCCCCGGAAGATAAAGCAAAAACTGCGGTTATTACTCCATTCGGCTTATTCGAATTCCTACACATGTCATTTGGTCTACGTAACGCAGCGCAGTCTTTCCAACGCTTCATGGATGAAGTTTTAAGAGGCCTAGATTTTGTCCACGTTTGTATCGACGATGTTCTTATAGCAAGCTCATTCACCGACGAACACTTTCAACAAATGCGCACCGTTTTACAACGTTTCGTTGACTATGGCATCACGATCAATTTTGAAAATAGCGTTTCTAATCAGAATTCCGTCGAATTTCTCGGTCACACGATCGACGCCGATGGTATTCAACCCGTTCATGCCAAAGCGTAGGCCATTGCCGACAATCCTCTCCCCCAGTCTATCAAAAGTCTATGTCGTTTTTTTGGGTATGGTGAATTACTACTGCCGTTTTATCCCTCAATGCGCCAAAACCCTACAACCGCTTACAGATCTTTTGAAAGGAAATGCAAAGACACTTGTTTTGAGTACCGAAGCCACGTCTGCGTTCACTGCTATCAAGGAACGGTTTATTAAGGCTACAACCTTAAAGTAACTCAACACAGACCCCTTGACACGTTTGTTATTGACTACCGATGCATCGCAGGTCGCCGTTGGCGCCGTTCTGCAACAGATAGTGGATGGTCATATTGAACCACTCGCTTTCTTTTCCAAGAAGCTTCAGCCTATTCAGACTCAATACAGCACATTTGCCGAGATCTCTTAGATATTTACTTCTCTGTTAAACATTTCCGTCACAACCTAGAGGGTCGAATGTTCACAATATATACCGACCACAAGCCCCTGATTTATTCCCTACGATCACCGTCAGATCGGCATTCCCCGCGAGAGCTGCGTCACCTCGATTTCATCTCTCAGTTTACCACTGACATCCGTCATATCGATGGTTGTAGCAACGTGATAGCTGATGCGTTATCCCGTGGTGACATTCATGAACTCTCGAAAACGGCTATCGATCTTTCCGAGATAGCCAGAAATCAAGAGACCGATCCGGAATTCGACGCAATCAAGTCTAACAAATCCCTCAAGATCGTCCGTTTGCCATTGCTTAACTGTGAGCAATATATTTAATGTGACATTTCCAACGGTAATCCGAGGCCTTTCGTTCCTCAATCATATCGGCGGAAAGTTTTCGACCATTTACATGGTTTATCTCATCCCGGGATACGTTCTACAGTAAAGCTCATCACAGCACGCTTTATTTGGTCGAATATCCCTACTGACATTCGCCTCTGGGCTAAACATTGTGTTGCTTGTCAAACGAGCAAGATACACCGTCATACAAACACCTCCACTGACATATTCGATCTCCCGAACTCCCATTTTCAACACGTTCATGTTGACATAGTTGGTCCCCTACCAATTAGTAACAAGTTCACCTACCTCTTGACTTGCGTTGATCGTTATACCCGCTGGCCCCAAGCGACCCCCATACACGATGTTTCTTCGGAGACTGTTGCCCGTGCTTTTATCGAATCATGGATTTCCATTTTCGGAGTTCCCTCAACTGTTACCACTGATCGAGGTTCACAGTTTACTTCCACATTATTCCGGGACTTGAATTGAATCCTTGGTTGTTCCCATCTCCGTCCCACTGCTTATCATCCCGCTTCCAATGGTATGGTAGAACGTTTTCACCGCCAGTTAAAGGCTGCAATCACTGGCTCTTCTACTACGCAATGGTCTGAACGATTACCTATCATTCTTCTCGGCATTCGTAATACAATCAAATAAGATGTAGCTTGTTGTCCCACTGAGCTTGTTTTATGGCTCGACTAACAGACTTCCCGGTGAAATGTTTATCGATGCTCGCACTACCGATGAAATTGACCCAGTATCCTATATTAACCGGTAAAAACAACATTTCCGGTCCCTTCGACCAATACCCACACACCCGAACACTCGACCTGATCAGATACACCCTGATCTACACACATGCACCCATGTTTTCGTTCGCGTTGATAACGTCAAAAAACCTTTGCAAGCACCTTATACCGGTCCGTACAAAGTCCTGCAACGCAAACCGAAGTATTATATTCTCGAGTACAACGAAAAGAGTGATTCGATCAGTATTGACCGTCTGAAGCCTGCATACATCGAACAATCGTTACCCAGTGTACATCCATTTTCTACACCCCCTACTCAGCCTATGACTGACGACATGTCAAACCCATCCTGCACCCATCCCACCCAACCAATGACTGATACATCATCCACACCATCACAACCACACACACGCGTTCCCTTTACCAAGCGCATCAAACGAACCCGTTTCGGTTGCAATATTTTACACCTTATTTGATGGGACTTACAAACATTGACAGTATCGAGCGTTTCTCCTTCCTAATCCACGCTCTAGGGGGGAGTTCTGTAGCACTTGTATATTATTTATTCTTAATCAATTCTGACAATATTTTTCAGTGTTATTATTGTACCGTATCTTGCATTTTGTTTTAATGTTTGGATACACCAGATACACTTTTTCGAACTCGACTCGCGCTTCTGATTTTGCGTGCTTGTGGATTCGGTTGATTGGACTCGATGTTGACATTCTGTTGCGACTAACAATCTCGACATCAATTTCAGCATTCGTTGGAATTTATTTACCTTCAAGAATATTTCTTGAGCAAAAGAAGGATATTGTAACGGATTTGTATTCTCTGAACATTTCGTGAGATACAGCTATTTTCTGTAATTTCTGCGTTCTCATTTTGAGTATTTATCCGCTACAATGTTCATTGTTTGTCTGATTTGGCCATAAAAATGGAAAATTGTTAAATCACGTTGAAGCAAATGATGTGTGACGCCGATTTGAATTCAGTCGTAACTTTGGAAGGATTAGTGAAATGCTTCCCTGTTGGGTTACAACAGCAGTGGGCTGACGCAGCGGATACAATGCTTGATGACGGGTCAGAAGTTGATTTCGCCAGTCTGACAGAGTTCGTATCTCGGAGAGCAAGAATTGCTAGGAGCAGATTTGGCGTGCTAATAGATAGAACATCTGTCTCTTCGAAGCCATCAGAGAAACCAAAAATGCCAGATGGAAGGATGATGTTTATGACTACGAGGGAACCGAGGCCAATGCTGGTTGAATGTTTTTAATGTAGAGGACCTCATAAGATAGAAGACTGTCCTGTTTATCAGGAGGCTGACGTAAAAGCCAGATGGAATATGGCTAAGCAGCATGGAATATGTTACGTTTGCTTATGCGGGTCTCACAGGGCATTTGATTGCAAGATTACGAATACTTGCCCCGTTGAAGGTTGTAGTAGACGACACCATTCTTCACTGCATTATGATCGTCCTAATGAGCAACTGAAAAGTATAAACTGCAGTGTAACTGCTCTCAGTACAACAGTAAGCTTAGGCTACCTGACAGTGAACATTGACACGCCAGTTGGACTTGTTCCGGTCGTGGCTTTCCTTGATAATGGCTGTGATAGAACTTTGATCTCGCAGAGTTTTGTTGTGAAATTTTTATGCCTATGTGCCCTGCTCAAGTGTCGCTTACAACTTTGGGCAATCAACGGTTAATGAACTGCTCCCGTCTGAACTTAAATATTCTTTCTGCAGATGGTGTAGAGGTCATTCAGGTTTCGAATGCTTACAACGTAGAAACCTTGCCGCATGTGTCCCAATCGTCAACTAGCGCTCTGCGTGAAGGTTATGATTATTTAAAGGGCGTTAAATTATTTGACGTTCATGATCAGCCGGTGACAGTGCTGATTGGTTGCGACGTTCCTGGAGCACACTGGGAGTTAGAACAGTGGCTTGGTGGAAGAGGCCATCCGTTTGCAACGAAAACATTGCTGGGTTGGATATTGCGAGGGCCTGCGTGTAAAACGTCTGAGGATATTAACCTTTGTGTTGTCGGTTGTGATCTGGAAGCTGAGTTACCTGACACTGAATTAGCTCAGTCGGATTTTGTGACTGAATTTCCCGACACTAATTCGGATCAGATGGAGACTAAGCCTGGCTCACCTGACACCAAATCAGCCAAAATGAATAGTAGGCCTGCTTCACATGACAGTGAATCAGCCGGAGTGGGGGCGACAGATGGTCGGCGTGACTATTCATATGAGTGGCGCAAGACGTTCGGTTGTGTACCCGATGAGCCATTTGTGTTTCGGACACCGGATACACTTATTTCAATTTGCAGATTAGAGTTGTTTAGATGGCGCAAGATGACGCTATTTGAGGATGAAATACACAAGGCTCGTTCGGCTGGAAATGCACGCATTCGCTTCTTGTAAGGAACGGTGGCAGAACCGGAGGACGTGGTGGGTCTTAGTCTGACAAACTATTTCCCTATAAAAAGCCACATGTGTCCATTGATGGCAATGCGACGTGGCGTGTGTGACTCGCCACTAAATAAAGTCATTTGCTATTCTGTGTTTATACGGTAAGGTACTAGGAAGAATTTGGCCGGAGGTGTAATATGCAACTTTATAAAATTCTTCCTTTTCCTTCGTCTTTACCTTATATTTTGAAACAATTTCCAGAATCCAAATTTTGTTGATTATATTTTCAGGTATTTTATATTTATGTTGTATTTGAGAGAAAACATTTCTTTTGTCAATAAAAAATTGATATTGTAAATCTTTTCTTTACACGCCTTTGGTTAATTATTTGTTTTTATTGTTCGTTTTGGCCATTGTCGGTCATTGTTGTTAAATTTGGTTGCCATTTTGGGCACTTGAAATTGGCTTGTATTTTGACACCACTTTTGGGTGTTTTGTCTTTGATAGACATTTTGGACGGCAATTTTGGTAACTCCTTTCATTCTATTCATATCTCAGGTCGTCATTGAACTTGTTTGCATTTGATATAATTGATTCTGGAGTATTTTGGCTCCACTGTTTGCTGTACGTTCCTATACAGTTGAGGTTTGTATAATTATTGTTGTTGTAATCGTTGCTAATTACAGTAGCGTATAACATCCGAATTGTGGTTTTTAATTTGTCGAACTAACAAACGGGTGGAATACGCGTTACTCACGTCACAGACGTTAAACCACTCATCACGTCGGTTTCATTCGACAGCGTAGATCCTTCCCTAACTCGGAAAGTCCTACCTGTATGGAAGGCTTTTATCCAAGCAAGTAGACTACCCCATATGTCTTTTGCTGCTATCTTAATCTCTAGAAGGCGGTGATTTTCGGAATCGAAAGCCTTGCTGATGTCTAGGTAGAGGGCTCCGACAGGCTTCCCTTCATCCATCCTCCTAGTGGCAGTATTGAGAAAACAAAGAAGGTTAGTCAGGCAGGATATACCCTAAAGAAATCCATTCTGGGTAACACTCAACGGTGAATGCCGACAAAGATTCTGACAGATTTTGTCACGCAGCAGTTTTTCCATTACTTTCGAGACGATGCTAGTCAGACTGACCGGTCTATGGTTACCATCAGTTGACCAACAACCACCCTTGTGTATAGGCACCACTATGGCTTCCCTCCACTTACTAAGAACAACTCCTAGTTGCAGGCATGAATTAAAAAGCTGGCAAAACGGTTCGGTAAGCACAGCAGCAAGATGTTTAAGCATAATTGAGTAGATTCCATCCGGTCCCTCAGATTTGTTGACCCGAACATGGATAAGTGCGTCATAGTTCAATTTTTAGTATTTTATTAAGAAACTAAGGGCTAGTACAAACCACAAGGTAGAATGAGAGGTGGGTTAACAAAGCAATAATGTTTAAATCTCCTAGGATTCATAGCGGGCTACATTCGCGTTTATCAACTACCATCAAGGATATTTTAGTTCAATTCAGTTCAATTTGAATGACCTAAAAAGCATATAGCATTACAAAAAACAGAATAATATGCGAACAACAAATAACATATCAAGCAAAAATATGATTCGGTTGCTTATTCTGCAGTTCAAGAATCAGTTAAAAATCGGAATGGCAGAAAATGTTTTCGATTGGTGGGATGACAAATGTAGATGCATGGTGTTTAGATGTATAGTTTTCTTCATTGCACGGGTTTTGAGTCAAAACATCTGCTGATTTGGTGAGTTTACAACATAATCTGGTAGATCATTTCACGTAAAGCAAACTTGCAAGGCAAAAAATGTCGTCTACAGTTGAGTCTCTTTTTGGGTAAAAGCGACCATGCTTGAATTGTATATTCCATCGTGAGCCTTATGTATGTATTGTGTATTGACTGTATGCATGTATTGTATTGACTTTTTTGGTAACCTACCGAAAATTCTCTTCAGGAATGATAATATTTGTGATGTTTTTCTATAGACGGAGATGTATTGGCTCGGCATCCCCAGGGTGTGGCTTATTAGCACACACAAGGCCTTTTGTTCCGTAGTACACGAGAGGCTGTGTGTACCAAGAGAATACTGGAACTCCACATATTTTCCAAGGTTTAACGTATTATACTTTTGAAAATTGAAAATATAGGTTACTTTTATGGGACCAAAGCTGAAGGTTGTCCATAATCTTCTGGAGCAGTTCGCAGTATTCCGGCTTATTTATCCTTTACCTAACTTTCGTATCGTCCGCGAACAGAACGATCTTACATTTGATGAGAGCCGGTATGTCATTGGCATAAAGTGCGAAGATTATTGGTCCTACGAATGATCCGTGGGGCACACCGCTTGTGAAGGCTATTGATTTCGATAGTGCACAGTCCACAGAGACTTAAACAAGCCGGTCAGTCAGGTAATATTCTAACTAAGCTAATAGTCTGCCAGCGATACCACAACCTTCCAGCTTGTGTAAAAGAATATTGTCGTTTCCATGGTCAAGTTCTTCGGACATATCGAGGTAACATACATCGATGTTTTCGCAAACATCTACTGCTCGAGTCCAATCGTCAATGGCAAGGAAAATGTTAGTAAGGCATGACAATCCCATTTTAAACTAAGTTGCGCTCCCGAAAATAGCTTATTTTCTTTAAGGCATTTGCTTATTTTGTTAGCCACGATCCTTTCCAGCAGCTTGGATATGGCGAACAACAAGGTAACAGGCCTATATTTTGCTGGCTCTGAACAAGCCCCGCCTTTGAGGTCCGCATAGTACTTGTGCACAATGCTTGAGTATATTGGGTGTAATTGTACAATAACCAGGGTATTTTCTATGATTCAACGATAGTAGAGTTCAAAACACCTATTTTTGGTAATGGTTATTGTGTCTAATGGTACAAGATGCGTTATTTCTGGATCCAGTTGTATATCTTCACCTTCATTTGGACAAAATACTGTACAGTAATAATTTACGAGAACATACGCGGTGTTAGCTGCATTTGTTTTCGTTCCAGAGGGCGTCTGTAAGGCCGCAACTCCTGTTTTCACTGAACACTGCTTGTTCACAATCTGGTAAACAAGCTTTTAATTCTGTTTCATTTTAGACATTATATCAGCTTGCTACTGTATTATGTCTTCAGCAATAAGTGTAATGACATGGTTTTTTAGTTTACGAAAGGTATCCCATGTGGTATCGGTGGTTAACCGACGATGGTTTCTCCTAGTCATATTTCGCAGTCTAATCCATTTCCGAGTGCGACTGCGGATTTTAAATCCGAATGCATTTCCACACTGTTTTGGTACGAATGCTGAGTTTGAGTTGATTTCCCGGTTCCGCTCGGGCAAAATGATAGACCACTGATCTTTTAATCCGATTTGAGAATCGTTATTCAAACTTTGGGAGTTTAAATATTTAGATATTCAAAGTGATTGACAGATAGTCATACCTTTCTGACGATATTTGTTTTATCGTTTGTTTGCTCTGCTGGACGAAGGTAGTCAGAATTCGAGATCGAACGGTTGCTAGAAAATAGCGGACAATCTTCAGTTGTCAAGATCAGTTCGAGTATTGAATTACATATCTGTCTCTCTGTATCTTGGATTGCTTTCCACCTTATTATGCAAGGGAATACCGTCAAAGAGCTGCTGCAAGAGGGCAGCAGTGAAGGTCTTTCAGTAAGATTACAGTCTCCCATGATCAGGATTCTGGTAAGTTATAGCGAGGAAATAGAGAGTAACATGTTAAATAGAGTCGTTTTATACACTTCCAGGGATACTGCTGGCTGCTGTGTTATTTTGACATGTCGGTCTTTAAACAGTTCAGTTAACATTAGACTGTAATTGGTTATTAAGCCAATCGAGAGTAAAGAAATTCGTAAGCTGTAAAGAAGCACTCACCAGTGCCATTAGCTTTGTTCTTACTGTCCGTTTGAAATTGTCGATTCTATTATCCGGACTGTATTTTTAGTACATTTTACTTTTCACATGACAGTACGTGGCAAACGAGCTAATCGTGCGTAAAGATTTCTTTTGATAATATGCCACATTAAAGCGTACACTACTTCAAACGACATGTTTAAAAATTGTCTTCTGGCATGAGAGTAATGTGGAGTGCAACACATAAAGTCATCTCATCAATAGTTGATGAGAGATATTAGTGCGTTACAACAACAATAGATGGATCTTACCAACTATTGAATTACGGATAAAATCAGAAAATTAAGGAAGCCACAGAGCTGCCGCATGCCCGTTAGGACCTGTTTTTAAGTGGTGCCTTAATTGGAACCGTTAAGATCTTGTTGGGTTCCAATGCGGGACCGTAAATATGGTAATTTATTTCACGAATACTCTCCCTAATTGCAATAGAAGCTTAGGTAGATCACCATTTTCAGCGATATCAACTAAACAAGTAAATGCTTGAGTTTTCCGTTTTTAATGTAAAATTATTCTTAAGCTGACTTCTCGTCGTGCTGCGGAAGAGATACAGTTTGTTTTATCCAACATCGGAAATAACGCAATGTCCCTAAAATTTAATACGGATAAATTCTAAGTCTCGTGATTGACTAAGATTTCAAACAGCACTGGTGGGAGTTTCTTAGCAGCTTTCCACCGCAAAAAATTCTGGACGCTCGATTTGCTACTTACTGTCAGATGAAAGCTGAACTGAAATGAATTCAATTACCTGAATTACCCGTCTGACGTTCAGCTGTCTCAGTAGCAGGGACCCGGACATTTTCCAGGCAATTTGTCTTTTTAAATACGGTCTCCATGATAAAACAAACTATTCTGAGTGCAGTCGCAAGAATATTTTGCGTAGAGAACATTAGTTAAACGGCTTATGGCATAACAACGCCAGCCAGATAGAATATTCGATATGATCAAAGACGGATGATATGATGATAATGTATCGACTGCAGTCGTTGGTTAACGCGTAGACAACCCGTTTCTTATTTCGGCAATTCAAAACAATGATTCGAGTTTACTACGGTTCTATTAACAAGAATAATAGACAATAACAATGGACAAACCTCAATTGTACCAGGTTGTACAGCCAGGTTGTGAGCCAAAAATGCTCAAAGGTTCCAAATGACAACAATAAATTCAGCCAATGCTGACAAGATAGACTGCCAAGTTATAAATGCAAAGGAATAAAATCACCAATACAATGGTGAACAATCGCTTCTGTTTTCTCTAAATACCACGTGCAAAAATATGTGGAATTTAATGGCAGCCAAGCAATATAAATTACTTCAGTAAAACAAAACGGGGTATAAAAGTGGATAAGGAAAATGTGTACACGAAATCAATGTAAGATAAAATTGTTGAGAATTAAGAATATTCCAATTGTTCAAACAGAAAATAAGAAGGAAATTTATACAAAAATTTTGTCATTTACACCTCCCGCCAAATTGCTTCTAAACACGATGTTCTGAAAGAAACTAACTGATTGGTTTCGCCTCCCTACCCAACTACTCCAATCTTAACCAGAAAAACGCAAGACAAACGGCAAGTGACTTTATTGAGTGGCGAGTCACACACGCCACATCGCATTGCTATCACTGGACATCTGTGGCTTTCTATAGAGAAAACATTTGCCAAACGTAGACTCACCACGTCCTCCATATTTGCTCCTGATCATTCGAAAAGTTTGAGCTTTCCCTAATTGCGCCACCATGCCAACCTACGGGCATTGATCTTCTTGAGTTCCATCCAGACACGAAATTGAGCGTAACAGCCTTTTCCAACTAAATAAGCGACGATGAATGATGTCTATTCCTCGTTGTGATTCAAAGTGATTCAAAGTAATTCAAAGTTGTAATGGTCTAAAAAGCATTTAGCTTAACAATAACCATAGGATGGAGTTATGAGGTATATACAATAAAAAGAAGAAGAACAGGAAAACTCATGTAGTGTAAATCGTATCAAAGTTTGGGTTGTCTCTCAAGTGAATCCATTGACGTTATTGTACAACTGACACGTCTAAAATCAGCCTGCTCAGTTCACTGTGGATTAACACCTTCAGGCCACACTTCGATGGCTTGTAGTAGAAAGTCAGGGTCGCTTACCCGAAATTCCAAAGCAGCAACTTGATTAGATCGGATACCAGCATGCATCCACTGGCGTGTTATCGTGTATTCGTGTGTGAACGTCAAGCGAATCGCTACGGACGTTGTGAAACGACTAGTTCCATTTGTAATATAATACAAATCGATCATGGAATCAGTCCAAGGTTAACGTTTATGACAAGTTCACACAAAGCAGCTGACGTTGCACCAAATAAATGAACTGTCATCCTAACTTTTTTAAAGGATCTGCACATATCATTATCCTCCAACCAGAGAATTTTAAGTGCGTCTCTATCATAGTTTTGCGTACTGCACCTGAGAGGCGTATATGGACGCTGCTTGTTGCTTATTATTTTAAAGATTGATGACAAATCAATGATGATAGGAGTTGGTTGTAAAAGGTTTTTCATATTTCCTGAGCTGATGTCAGATCAAAGAAATCAAATCGATTGTCTTGAAGCAGGTCACAGTTCAGCGTTCTATAGCGTATTTTTCGGACTATAAGGCGTACATAAAAACAATAATTTATACGAAAAATCGGCACTGAGCCTTATATTCCGGTGCGCCTTATGTATGAATAGTGTATGTTCGTTGACAATTTTTCAATGGCTTGTACTCAGAGATATGATTGCATGTCATGACAACATGATCACTCAATCTGAGTGGAGTTCTATTACAAACAGATTCGATCATGAGTTCTTCGTTTGTAAGTATGAGGTCCAGGGTAGAAAGGGATTGTTCTGATCGAAATCGCGTTGTTTGTTGTACATGGTTGTAAAGTTGGGTGAAAGCCATTATTTCTTGAAGAACGCTTTTGAAGGAATCTGTAACTTTAATATTTGTGACAAGTGTCGGTACATTAAAATCAACGAGCAGGAGTGAATGCTAGTGAGGTAGTGTCAATGCAAAGCGCATCGCATTAGAAAAAACAATATCAGCGGTAGATGATGACAAAATGCGGGTGGCAATAAATAAATGCTAAGAGGCGCTTACGGTTATCATGCAGGTGCATAAAGCAGAACAATTTATCTGGGACATCTAGACAGATGCTCTCGTGTAAATAGAGGAGGACACAAGCCATAATTGTTGCTCGGTCTATTCTGTAAATAGTCATGTGTGAAACGTTGAGTTAAGCGTCGTGTACTAAATAGCACAACGAGATTTCTGTCACTGCGATCACATCCCAAGATGCTGTAGATTGCACGTGAATATACAAGTTGCGCTTGTATTCTACTGTTATGTGAGGTTGTGTCAATCACATGAGCCCCCACTCATGTTTAAAACCCATGACCATGAATTAAAATCTCGTTTGCATGCATCTCCATCACACACACCACGACTGGTTTCGTGCTGTTTGCAGTCATCAAGCTCATGGGTTTTAAACATAGTCTACATTAGTGGATACTCACGTGATTGGACAGGTTGGTCGTTCCAGCCTTACCCAACAGTGGGATACAAGCGCAACCGGTTTACGATTATTCCATTGTTTCACGCGCATGCGGATCCAGGTCCTACTATCACTACATCAGAAAACCGGCCGTGGGGTGTATGTAATTGAGATGCATGCACATGAGCTTTTTTGTGCACGTGAAAATGGTTCAGTTAACTTGCCAAGCAAGCCCTGGGAATCGGTGTAACAACATGATAGAAATATTATTTTGAGGGCAGATGAAGAATTCATAGTGTTGTATTCGCCAAAAGAGAATTGGTTGGTTGCTGCGTGTTTTTTGTCTCGACAGCTTGTGGTTCACCGGGTGGCGAAGTCATTTCGGGGAAATTCATGTTTGCGCGCCTTATGTCGTATGTAATTCGAATACGAATTTAAACAAATGCAAATTTGGTCGATTGGTACTACGCCTCGAGTATTCTATTTGTCATTTCATCTGTGAGGAATAACATTTTGAACGAAGGATGCCTTTGCGATACCTTTTTATGCTGAAGGCGCATAATATGTCGTTCGAACGTATGATTCATTGTAAAAAATCTCCATTAATTGCATTCGTGTTGCAGTCCGTTACTGGATTTTTATTCGTTCAAACTGGGTACACCATGAACGGTTACAGCTCGGCGGATTAGTACGATAATTTTGTCGTTCTTCCTACGGAACATAGGGAAATATTGAAACAGTGGATTTGTTTACCACTAAGAGGAATGAGGCGAGGAAGATATTTTCCACATCTTGTACCGTACTGCAAGCAGTAACCTTGGTGAGTTGACACGAGGTGAGGTTAGAGGGTCCTAATAATAGGGTCAACGACGCACGTGAGTCAGTGATACCTAAGCTTTGGCAAAGATCATTCCAATGTTTTCCGTCACCTACTTTGCGTTGCTCTGTCGACAGCTATGCCGATTCATTGAGATTACTACAAATTACTGTTGGATCTTCTACTTTTGTCAGCTGGGAAATTTTCGTGTTCCAACACTTTTGTCTTAGCTGACACATTTGATAGTTTAGGATAATCATTTGATTGATTACTGTTTGCTTTGCATTATAATTGGCCGAAGCAAGTCGTTGTAAGGGACTTTGATTTATTTCAGCAGCAAACAATAATTACGTGTTGATTACGGCTTCTTTTTATGACATAAGTTTCATGTCGATACGGACTGTGCTTTTAACCAGATAATGCTCTTTCTGACCCTTAAAAGATTAGAAAGATACTAACGTATTTTTAAGCCGTTTAAGGTTATCCTCTACAGCGAACATGTCTTTCCACAATCTCATCTGGTGTTTCAGCAATTGACATACCATTAGATACTTCCAGTCTGCATGGATTGCATATATAAAAGATGCCTGGAAATTTGTCATTATTAATTCTAATCACTGATTCGGGAGAAAATGATTTATCACAGTTCGCATTAAGCACTCGAACTCAAGTAACATTTAACTTCACGCGAGCTGGGACTTACCAGCTTTTGAGAACGTTTGCACGTTTTCGACAGCTACGTTAAAGATCACGATATCGTTACATTTTTGCGGTCGGTGGCTTTCAGTGGAATAATAAACGAACGTTGCAATCGAACAGAAAGTAAAAGCAGTACACTTTTACGTACATCGGGGCTGTTCAGTGAGATTTCCTCCGATAGTGTTTAAGCAGATGTCAGCAAATTCATGATCACCAGAGTTTGCTAAATTTATTTGAGTTGTTGCATTATTCTTGATTAAGAGCATTGTTGCCCGCGTAATTGTCGTTGGAGTTTGAGAGGAATATTTTGATTTTCGAGGATTCGCGTTTTTTGGACATGATATTATTATTATACCAATGAGCAAGTTGAGTTAGTTCAATGATATATGAACCGTACTGATCCGACAAAAGAACGAGAATTAAGAACCAAAATTATGCGAGCACAATTTGGTACGTTAAAACCGTAGAAGCTAGAAGAAATATAACTCCCGATAATTATTTCTTGTACAGCAATCGATTGGAATATGTTATAGAGCGATCATTCTAGACCTCTCCTTGCAATAGCTGTGTTTTCGAACTATATCAGATCACGTACCGATTACCTGGAAACAACTTTAAATACCGTTACCTTTATATTTATTGAACGTTAAATTCCGCTGAAACAAATGACCTTGAACAAATTGTTTTTGCAAATGTACATACTATAATCTGATTGTACAAAGCTTCTGGAAATTAATGATCATGTTTAACATGCCTTGGATTTCCAAGAATAAAATTTATTTATTTATTTATCATGTTTCCAAAGTGAAAAGAAATTGGAGAACAATCTGGTAGAGCATGTTTTGGGTAACGTTTCACTTCTGACTAAGAAGATTCGTCAGACCAAGGGTGATATTCAGAACAGGGAACGAGACTAAGTAGTTGTCAACACACCACCACTGATTAGACCTTACCGCTAACCTGCTTATAGTAAGCCTTCGAAATATCACATTTTGTAGGCATGTCCAGGAACAGTGGTCGAGTTACCTACTAGTGTGTATGCACATCCATATAATACAAGTGAACACGAACAAGGTCAGTTGACACAGAGGCCCACATGCGTAAAAGTACATAACTAACGGGGCTAACGTCAAACTGTTTTTGAAGAAAAACAAAAATTTAATTAACTAGTATGTATGAAGTAAATAATAACTATTTACCTTCGAATCAGTTCAGAGCGCAAGATTGTAATGATTTCTGACCCAGCCACCTTATTGACAGACAGTCGACCTATCTTGCCAATTTCGACCGCATCCATATGTAGCTGTTTGTTATATGGTTTAATACCGCGTCTCAATATTACCACATTTTCTAGATTAACGCTGTGTCCCACATTTATAACGTGCTCTGCGAATGCGGAATCCAGAATAAGGTGTTGATATTCCATCACATCTTCGTGCTGGCTCTGGACATGTTTTCGGTGTTCTTTGATTTTAGTATGAATTTTCCTTTGAAGTCTGTCCTATGTACACACAAAATATCTGTACAGTTGATTCTGTAGATGCTGTTCGTAAAGTTACTTAAAGGTGTCTTATACTTGAGGTGAATCCGAAAGAAACAGATAGTTTTCACTTTCTTACGCGTATGTCCGCTTGGTTTAGGATTCCACATATCGCTTTAGATGTGCATTTTACAAACGGTATACAAAGTGTATCTCGCCAATTTTTCTGACGGTTATTTTACCTACATCAAATGGTGTTTTACTTAACATTTTGGATAATCGTGCTGTATGAAATTTTGGCTCGCTTCACGGTGCGCCTGTTTTCGGTCTTTTTCTTCGCAGCATAGCTGTTCTATCTAATTGAAAATGGAAGAAACTATGGACCCGAAGTGCATCGGAGTACAGCATCTGTATCGATGGGTTTCTCATAGACAGAACTTTTCATTTCGTGTCTAGTTTTTGAGATAAACATTATAAAAATGGAAAAGCGCATGTGCAAATTCCAATTCGGTTGCATGAACTACATGTCTAGCGACAAATGAATGCGTTACCCGAAACTGACTAAACTTAAATTTCTTTGTATTATTTCCTTTATATCTGTGAAGTCTTTTAACATTTTTCTCAATGATTTATTTGCAGTATGTGCTCATTCTCATCTTGTTGATAACGGTTATTACAAAATAATTTTAAAATAAACTTCACCAAGTCTGAGCAACTTCTTCCAAACTCGAAAGTCAATGTCAAAAGCTCCTACAACTGTTTTGTAAACGTTTGGTCCTAAATGACGGGTTGGCCCAATGGTCGAGTTACTGATATCAGCTCATACAGCATTAGATCTTCGGGATTCGAAAATGCCGCATTATCTTCACATGACCAAGACCAGCTTCCAGTAAGCACTTCCAAATTCATTAATTGGTCAATTCACAATGTGTTCAATGTACGGCGGATGCTCATTAAAATTAAATGCATTTAGTTTTCATTTATATCTTGCTTGGATTAACCAGAAGGTAGAGCCGTACAGTTAAGGATTTTAAACGCACGCGCCTGTTTTCGGTCTTTTTCTTCGCAGCATAGCTGTTCTATCTAATTGAAAATGGAAGAAACTATGGACCCGAAGTGCATCGTAGTACAGCATCTGTATCGATAGGTTTCTCAAAGACAGAACTTTTCATTTTGTGTCTAGTTTTTGAGATAAACATTCTAAAAATGGAAGAGCGCATGTGCAAATTCCAATTCGGTTGCATGAACTACATGTCTAGCGACAAATGAATGCGTTACCCGATCTGACTAAATTTAAATTTCTTTGCATTATTTCCTTTATATTTGTAAAGTATTTTAACATTTTTCTTAATGATTTATTTGCAGTATGTGCTCATTCTCATCTTGTTGATAACGGTTATTACAAAATAATTTTAAAATAAACTTCACCAAGTCTGAGCAAGTTCTTCCAAACTCGAAAGTCAATGTCAAAAGCTCCTACAACTGTTTCGTAAACGTTTGGTCCTAAATGACGGGTTGGCCCAATGGTCGAGTTACTGATATCAGCTCATACAGCATTAGATCTTCGGGATTCGAAAATGCCGCATTATCTTCACATGACCAAGACCACCTTCAGTAATCACTTCAAAATTCATTAATTGGTCAATTCACAATGTGTTCAATGTACGGCGGATGCTCATTAAAATTAAATGCATTTAGTTTTCATTTATATCTTGCTTGGATTAACCAGAAGGTAGAGCCGTACAGTTAAGGATTTTAAACGCACGCGTTGTATGCCTTCATCATTGTCACCACAGTTTGATTGCCATTGCTTCAGACACGAATGTTTGAACGGCACACTAAGGTAGCTGCTGCGACAATCCGCTTATAAATCAGGATGTCTATCTAGAGGTTAGCTGAATTGGGATATGATATACTGGTTCAAAATGACAGTTTTCACCAATGATGATGATAGGCGATACATTTCCTTGGTCAACGACTTTGTTTTCGTTTTGCTGATTGTCTGTTTGATATGTTTTTATGCAGACGAAACCCAGTTCGGTAGCGACCGGGAGTGTTCTCTCGAGAGAACCATAATAACAGATCATGGGCAAATAAGAAGACATCAATTTATACAAATCGGTTTGTACATTCAAACGCATAAGATAAAAGAGCATGTCATTACAACACATATTTAGTTAAATAAATCCTGTTCTGCCTTTTATTTTTCATTTGTCAGTAGATGTATTCGCGCCGTGTCAAACAAGACCAGGCATGCAGGCCCAAAGCTGGACTATGTTGACAGATACCATAAGAGACTCGTCAACAAAGCATATTCGAAATTAAAAGTTCATCAACACAACCACTCCGGCTATGAAACGCACTTAAGCAATATGAAACTATGATGGAGTATCACTCGCAGTACAAAACTATGTGGCACATCATTAACCCAAGATTGACAGTGACGATAACCTTTACAACCTGCACCGCTATCCTCGTATAATAATTTGAATCGAGTAGAAGAACAAAAGCTCGCGTAATTCACAGCGCATCGAGACGTTCGAGGACAAGTAACTGCAACATTTATGATCTTATAGTTAGGAACTGTGCTAACACACTCCGGTTACTCTAGTAACAGAAATTGAACGAAAGTGTAGGATAAGTGTGTACACGCATTAAGAACACTTTTGAGGAAGTATATGGTGAGTCCGATAACCTCTTTGGAAAAGTCAGCGTTCAGCCCAATTATTATCGAGGGAAGTAGATTGAACGGGAACTGATCTATTATGGTCAAACTTCAACCATAAACGTGGGCTAACATATCTAACTCTGCGTTGTATGTATCACGCTAGTTTGCCTGCTGAGTTCACAAACGAAAACACAACAGAAGAAATATTCAAACGCCAGGTTATAAAATCGGTCAATCGTTGTCAACTTTGACTTTATTTCCAGCGATAACGCGAACAATCTCAGGAGATGTGAATTTTCGAGTCGATCGGCATGCAAAATAGAGAATAATCCATGGAATTTTGGCGGAACGCAAGTGAATTGACAACGACTTCTACAAAAGATGAGTGTGATGCGTATCAACAGAGAGATACCCATATGCCTTGAACGAAAAATCAGTGGCGCAACTAGATCGTTCGAATCAACGGAATACAATTACGGGTGATTGAAGACTCTAGAGGTGTAACGCAAGGTTCCGTCCCCGGAAGAGTACTTCTATTGGTTAACATCCTCGACCTATCAAAGTGGCTTTTATGCAAGGGGACTCTCTATGCTGATGATAGTAAACTAAGAACGCGGATAAAATCAACTGCGGACCATGTGCCAATGCAAAGTGTTTTAGATGCTCTACATGAATTGTCGGTATGGAATAAGCTCCCATTTAATTCAAAAAATACAATGTATTGCAGTTTGGTAAGCCATTTCAGCACCAATATCAACTTGGACAGACGATTTTGGGCTGGGCCGATTCGGAATCTGATTTTGGAATCTGGGTATGTAGCATCAAAAGTACAGGGTGCTTGTGAGATTATTCAAAAACCGTTTTTCCAAGCTTATATGTATTCTGCGACAGATTGTTAGAACATTCTTTTTTGGATCTTTGCCAACCATCATAAAAGCTTAATTAATTCCTACCATGAATCATGCGTCCCATGCTTGCAATCCGTGGTTCAAAATGAATCTACAATTGATTGACAAAATATACCATGAGACATTCAAACTCGTAAGTTGTTTACAGAAACCATCGTACGAGGAACGATTGCAGAAACTAAGACTCCTCCTCGTCAAAGAAGTCTTCGGAGCGACATGGCACTAACGTACACAATATTAAATACCCCACATCATCCTGAAAAACAAATTCTACGAGTCAAAACATACACGCAGCCACTCAGTGATACTAAAAATTCCCCACTCCCGTATCAGCTGTCGCCGATATTTTATTCTGTGCATGTCTGTTATCTTTGGTATGCCCACTACGAAACGAGTGTTATCGCTCCCAGCTTCGAAACTTTCAATTGAAATTTGGACACGTATTTGTTGCATAACGAATTGAGTACACATGATAATTGGCTCAGGGCAAGTATTTAACTGGAATGTACTTGACGTTACATTATTATTTCAAATGCTTATTCAATAACGAATATTGACCATAGTGCTGTTTTGCTTACATCTCCCAAAATTACACTCCACTACCGGTTTCTTGCTGTTTGCCGTCATCAGGTGGATACAGTAAGATTAGATTCAGTGAACCATGCTATGGTAATTGAAGAGCTATGTTCCCTTTGAGATCATAAACTGTTTTATATTGAAAGAAACAATTGTAGAACATGTTTTCCAAATGACAGAATTTTTAACAGCTGTCAAAATGTGGCCAATCTTTACAAATGCCCCTGATGATCAGATGAACACAGCAGTGTGTATTTTGTATAATCTTAACCTGCTAATGTTATCCGGTTTCTTGCAGAGGGCATGAAGTTTCACATTTACTATTTTTCCACACAGAAATTTGCAATGTAAGGATGTGTGGCCATTAACATCCATATTATGATGTTGTTATTCTCTATCAATAAATATTCACCGGAATGTTTGTAATAAGAAATGAAATTGTTGAATCCATGCATATATTTGTATTGCAAATGGTTGCCAGTTCAAACATCAGTCGATTTTGTGCGCTTCACGAAAGCTTAGGCCGCAACTGCCCTTTCTGTTGATGTGGATCAGAAATATGATTGAAAACAGTAATTAATGAGATGTATTACATTGAGTGAATTATTAAATGGAAATAACAATCTGATCCCGTATAAGAAATCAAAAATGTTCATGTATTTCAATTCAGATATCAGCGTGGCTCTATCGTGATAGTTTTATCATCAAATCCAAACCTGCTAATCGTAATTCGGTATTCTATTAAGCTCATTTTTATTTTTCATTTATCATTCACGCTTCTATTTATGCTGCGACAGATTTTAAGAAGATTGTCGTGCGACATGATGCCCACTTTCACAGAAGGCTACCTAATTCTAACCATGAATCATGCGTCGCAAGCTTCGAATCCGTGGTTAAAAAGGAATTACAATTGACCGACAGAATATAGCATCATGAAACCAAAATCATAAGTACTTTACGAAAACCATGTTACGAAGAACGATTGCAGAAACTAAGACTACCTACTCCTCGTCAATGAACCCTTCGGAACGATGTGATAATAACATACACAATATTATATACCCCACACAATCCTTTAAAACATTTACTCGAATTACGAAATCACAACATGCACGCAGCCATTCAGCGATATTACAAATGCCCCTCTCCGTATCATATGTCGCCGATATTTGTTATTCTGTACATGTCAGTTTCCTGGGCTGAGTCGGAATGAGATCTTGTAATCTGGCTATCAGGCAGTGTGGGGTTATCTCAAACGGTGTTTCCAAGCGTCAAGGTAATCTGCAACGGATATTTAGAACATTCTCGCCCGGAACGTTCCCTGCTTTCATGAAAGCCTACTTAATTCCAACCATGGATTATGCAACATATGCTTAGTCTTCGTGGTTAAAATGACTTGAAAAATATAACATCATGCAACCTAACTCGTAAGCAGTTTACGGAAACAATGGTATGAAGAACGATTGCAAAAACTAAGGCTACCTACTTCTCGTCAAAGAACACTTCGGAGAGATGTGATACTAAGACACACAATATTATATACCCTAAATCATCCTTTAACACATTTATTCGAATTCCGAAATCACAACATACAAGGAGCGTCTCTACGAAACTACAAATTGTACTATCCCGTATCAGCGGTCTCCGATTTGTTATTCTGTACGTGTCAGGTTTCGTCGGAATGCCATTTCTGAAACGATTGTTATCCCTCCCAGCTTCGAAAGTTTCAATCGACATTTGGACGGGTATTTGTCTCATAACGACTTAACGTCACCTGCTTATTGGCTCACGGTAAGTATTCAACTGACCTGAACTAAACGTTACATAATTATTTTTGTTCTTTTTTAATGATGGCATATTGACCATGTTATGGTAATTGTTAACCTGTCTGCTGCTTGGGACCATATATTCTTGAATCGCAAATCTTGAAATCTTTGTTTGTTGATTAATGTGGACGACGTATTGGGCTTTAAAACAGTATTGAATTGATTGAATTACAACGAGATATCTAACGCCGCCGTTCAGATGCGATTTAGCAAGTTAACGCGACATTACGTTCCAATCCAAATGGTGAAAATGAAACGATTTAAAAAGCAAACTTGTTCTAGACCCTAAATGTGGCCGAAGCTGGTGTCAGCTACACCGCGGCTACGATTAGACCTGGCTTTCGCAACTCGGAACAAGCATAGATTTCTATGAGACTGTGCACCATTTACGGCGTTTGATAGTAAAAACATGACTTAATAACGATTGAAACGATCACGCCTCCGATTCGGCTGACGCGGTTCGAGACTTAATTGTTGATGACTAATCCACCTGTCGGACAACCGCACATATGCAAATTTAGATATATAGAAGCTTGTTTTTTGTTGTTACGCTTGAGCTATTTTGGTGTATGAATGAAGGATAGTTGCGAGTTTCAAGAAATTTACATTTATGATATTTATAAATCAGCTGCTGAACGAAAATCACGACGAAAGCTTACGAACGCCTGATATCGGGCGATTACTGACTCTACCTGGGATCGCTGTTATCGAGATGTGTTTCTCTGGAATCGAACTGTGTAACGATTTGTCACGCAGTGGGGAATAAAATTGTCACTTGCGGTTTAAGGTCGATATCAATGCTCACGTCGAACGTAAAGTAGTATGCGCTAAACATTATTATTTCAGATTTGGCCAAATTTGCCGTTTCGAATGTTACAATCATGCGTTGTTATTGAGTGCGTTCCGTTGTTTATCCATATGCATCCAATATCAAATGTTGGGATCACTCTTCTCTATATATTTCAGACTGTCCCGGAAGTATATGCATAATGGAAATCTTCCCCAAGTTCTGGATAAGATTACCATTTCAGTATGCATAATAAAACATTTAAACTCAGCATGTAGATCAGGGACTTATGTTCTACAACCTGATAACCTAAAACATATCGTAATAACATCAAACGCACAGATCCTGTTAATTATAAAATTGCAAAAATGGTATGAACAATGAGAATTCGTTGGCTACGATTTCTTGCAATTCTCCGCGTAATATTTATATATAACTATATTTCAAATAATGAATCTAAGGCTAAGGAAACACAACAAATAGTTTAGTAATGAGGTAATGGTTAAAAAGATATTTTATTTTATTTTGTGCAATGAAGACATTTAATTTCTGAATTATTAGACAGCGCGCTCAAATTTGAATTTAAAATTGCAAGATTTCTTGATTCATAAAGTTTCGCGCATACCAATTAGAAAGTGTTTTATTGCTTCATATCAGTGGTCCTAACCACTGTGTCTCGGTATGAGAAATGACCTGATAGGTGTGCTTTAACATTTTAACATGCTAAAGTTCAATTCGAATATCATTAAAAAAAATGATTGAATCAAGAATAACTTCTCGATTTCTACGGCGAATTTCAAATGTAGTTCAATGCTTATTCATTTACGTTGAACATCGTTGTACAATGATTTGCCTTGGTTGTTTGTGCAAAACTAACACCATCATCCATATTGTTTCTCATTATTTTACATATGCGTCATGCGGAGCGAATTTCGTACACAGTTTTATTATGATGTCCATTTGTTCAATTGTCACTGGCTTCTCGTTAAATCAGTTCTTAATCCTATGACTTCCATATTCGACTACTGTGAGAAAATGCATGAATTTTAAGTTAATAGAGCGCTTTTAGGAATTCAAAGTACGTTCAACATTCCTCTGATCACTTTTAAACTGGTAAATGAAGTAAAGATTTCCAATCTTCTGTAACTGAGATATTTGTGTGTAACTGGCTTGTCTGCAAACTATTTTCGATTATTACGTTGCAGATGCACGACTATCCTAATCAACAAATGATATTCCATCGCCTGGCATTATTTTATTACCACAGGGACGAGCTTTTAGCAGCAATCTTCAAAAAATGCGCATCCTTATACTTGTTTTGAATAGTTCTTTGCGGACACCAGTTGACTGCATGAATGTATCTCCGTTGCTAAGCACAGTATGTTACATTGTGAAAGCGATCCCCAAGAACATATACACAAGGGCGCATATGCTCACAAGAACAGTTAAACTGCCACCTGTATGACCAAAATCGTTTTATCTGGAGCATTCGGTTATGGTTAATAAACGGTTATGGGAAAAATACGATGTTACGGTTTTCAACAAATTTTGATAACAAAGCATATTCATTTATTGTTTTAGAATTCATAAACAAATCAATAGTAAATAATGAGCAAATGTGCATCGTACCATCGAATAAAACCTCATAGGGTCTACGCGTATTCGAGCCTTGTCATTTGTTTAATTGAAGGACATGTAAGCACCATAATATATAGGTCGTTTATAAGCAGTTCAAGCATCAGTCAGATTCAGTACTTGAACATCGTGTTTCTTTGTATTAACCCTATTTAACGCTGACATAGAAGCATACCGTTGTTTGATACTATACATGAAAATGTTTTAGAGATCCTTCTCAAGTCTATTTTCCTATCCAGCATAAGCATTCTTTTTATGAAGAGTTAATTATATCTGTCATTTTGGGATCTATCGATAACAAGCATTATTGCATTATTGAAAATTGAGTTGCAGCTAATTGTCTACCGACCATTCATGTAGATAATTTAAATCACTTTCCAGCTTCACTCTATCAGAAGATGATTTTATCCACGTTCAAAGTTCAATATCATGAGAATGATAGTCGCACTACATAAAAGCTTCCCTGGTAAGTCGCAGATGTAAACCAAGTAAAGTATTGATCCGAGGACAGAACATTGCGGTACGCCACTTGAGGCATCAATCACCCGTGATTGTATCTCGTTGATGCGAACGATCTAGTTGCACCACTGAGATAAATTTCAAGCCTTGCGATTAGTTTTCCTTGGATATCAATCTGCTTGAGCGTTTGTGGTAGACGAAAGTGAGCAGCTAGCTGAAAAGCTGTAGACATATTCAGATAGCAAGCGTGAATGCTAGTTCCTTTGTCAATCGCTTGAATCCTGTATTTCAACACCTGCAACATGTTTTTCAGCATGAAAGATATTTACCAAAAACAACCTGCGCTTTGAATATTATATTATTTGATACCAATTGATGAACTATTTATCCGACACTATAGGCTTTAGAACTTTGGATATCGTATGAAGTAGGGTTGAAAGACGTTAGTCTGCAGCATTTGAACGTCTATTATACTTGTATGTAAGAAATTACGCTAGCCTTCCACTCTGATGGCATTACTCCGTGCGGTTAGGGAATAATTAAACAGTTCCATATATGGTTCACACAGCTGATCGTCACAGGATTTTAGTACAGGCTCGTCATTTCGCCTGCTCATGGGATTTCATAGTGTTCATTCGACAAAAATGTAATCGTATAACCGCTGAATAGATTTCTATCTCAGTCATATTTTGCGTCAAATCAAATGACGGTAATTTTTCCGTTGATATAATCGTTAGTGGAATAAATACTTTAGCATAAATATGATCGGGAGAATCAGCTGTTTCCATTGCTGAGACCGTTAATCCATCCTTTGTAAGCACACGAAACACACCTAGTTCAACGCTCGATCGGGCTCGACAGTTAGATGTACCAATTTAGGATTTGCCTGCATTTTCAAAGATAAAACGCGATGTTAATTTTGCTTGCCTTTCAAGATCACAGTGCTCAGTATTTTTGAATTCCAGAATTGTTGACAACAATCATCAGTCCTAGTATTTATGTGTTGAACCTAAGCAGAGTTCCTTTGCCCGATGCATTTTTTCTTGCGACTACGAAGCTTAAATTTAAAGTCGCTTGCCCGTCTTGCATCAACAAATTGTAAATTTTGATATATTTTTGATTGAATACTTTCTGTGAGTGCAGTGCGATGAGTTTCGGTATTGCAGTAATAGAGCACTCCCCAATTTACACAAATAATTGAAATTTATCTAGAAAATTTAGTTAAGACAAGGTCTCAATCTAAAACATTTGAAATTTAGGCTTCTAAAAAGTT
>JACCGJ010009555.1:0-71905 GCA_013407085.1 Atriophallophorus winterbourni | reverse complement strand
CGGCCTTCTCCAAACAAGCTATTCGGCGGATTTCCAGTTGACTTAGGAAACTCATATGCAATGTCCGACTCGCTGCCAGCAAAGTTGAAAGCAACTTGGTTCTCCTTAGAAGAGTCCTAGGTTCGTTTGACCCAAATATTGTCTGCAAATTGATTTCAACGTACATCCATCCTCATGTTGAATATGCTATACCGGCATGGGATCCTTGGTTGAAAAAAGATATTCTACTATTGGAAACTCCACAGCGCATAGCGACAAAACTCGTCATGGGACCATCTAATTATCAGTACGAAATGAGACTTCAAATATTGAATTTGCATTTGGCTCAATACAGACGGAAACGAGGAGCACTAATATTTATTTGGACAGTGCTTAATCAAACAAATCATCCTTGCGGTCGTTTGTTTCATCTTTCCCATAACACACATCTACGTGGTCACCAATCTAAACTTTACCAGCAGCATAGCAGGTTGAACTGTCGTAAATATGCATTTTCCGTTATCAATGTACAATTGTGGAACAGTTTACCTACTCATGTGGTATAATCTGATACCATTAACGTTTTCAAGAAATCACTAGATTTCCACATGGACAAGTATGTTTTTAACGTTTGACAATAATCTCTAACAATATTTTGATATTTTTACCATCCGACCCGGTGTACATTTTTGTTGGCCTTGTAAAGCACAGCTTTTTACCCGCACATCATCTATGAATAAATCTATGAATGAAACGAGGATTACGGATACTTAAATAGAACTTCGCCACCCTCTGTAGTTCCGACAGTAAATGTGGCCCATACCTCGTTGTCGAACAAAAAACACAATCAAATGCATGTATACCAAAGCAACAAAACAATCGAATTGAGGAAAATCTAATGCAAGACGTAACCGGATAACGTGGCCGTAACAAAATGAGTTGCCATTCATCATTGTCATCTGTCGGTGTTGGTTCAACAGTCCTGGGTCCTATATTTGAATACTAGTGTCTAGAACTACGGGGCCAGTATAAGTATCAGTCATTCAACATAATTGGCTGAAGTTGATTGATGTATAGAATTTAAAAAGTAGAAATCACTGCTTCCAGACTAGATGACTGCTGTGCAGATACTGTCAAACACAACTTGTTGGACATTTCAGTTATCAGCTGACAGAGTGATTGAAAATTAGGACAAATACTCATTTGCATATGAGATTATCGATCAGATGTGAGAATTACCCACCAGAGACACTGCTGTCGTTAGCGTTAAATGCCTTAGAATGTGTCAAAATTGCAGAAAGGAATCGGATGATGCTGTGACGGTTGCCTGGTTCAATATTTGCCAAATCGCATAAACAACCGGTTATGTAATTCACTACCTAACGCATGCCAGCCGAATTATATTTTGCTTCGTTCTTGTTCATAAAAGCAAACCTTCAAGCTTGTTTTGCGAATCTGTCGCACGTAACACGCCTTAAAAGATTAGGCCTGAGAAATTTCAGGTATATGCTAATTCAAGGCTACCTGATCCCATATTCAAAAACACATTTCATCCTCTGAAAAATATATTCGGGCGTCGCTCCTCACCAAGACAGTCAGTTTCTAGAAATGAGTACTATAGGAAACATAGTTATACCTCTGAGCACCACAATACATTCAGTAGTATAGAAGTTCGAAAAGCAGCTTGGAAGCAGACGACCGGCGAATATCTTTCACGAGTACATATAATCGACGAGTGGTAACAACCACGAAACCGGTCGTGTGCTTCTGAGCTCATTTCAAAATTCATTTACTACTCATTAGCAAAATATGACTTTAACTGAATATCACCATAATTCTTCAAATAATTTGATTTATTTTTAATTTCATTCATTTGAAAATGGCAGTTCCACTGAAGCGGAGAAAAATATTTGCTAACCCCAGCGCGTCTGATTATGACAGCTTCGCACTGAAAACTAGGCGACCGTTATCTAATTCATCAACATATTAGCGCATCTGATTCGGTTGTAGAAGAAAAATGGGACATCACATTTTGATAAAACTAACTTAAGTGTAGTGGCGCTTCCAAAACCACATGTTTAAGATCAGAAACGTCAAGATAAATTGGATTCGACATTTTGCGCGCAACGGTTGCGTTTCTTTTTCGAATGAAATATGAGATCTTTGTGGTTGCGGCATACACGCCTACATTTTAAGGGCTGAACAGATTGATTTGGGTAGCAGGAATAGGCAAAACACTGGTCTCATTCGAATTAATGGAGTCTGCCAACATGGTCGCTCAAATGCAGGTCATAGCTCTTGCACAACAGCTTTTCACAGGTGTTGCTTGTGAGAACTCAGAACTCAGAAAATTTTATGTTAGAAAAATCATTAAGCTTAACAATAACCATAGGATGACACGGTATACGAACACATAAAAATATAAAATATCTCAAAAATCAATATGGACACTCGCATACCGCAGGGTTCGTCATAAACTCATCGAGTTTGGAAGCGAACACCTCAACAGATTCTGATCGTGTGATTTCTTCAGGCAAATAGTTCCAAGTGAAACAAATTCTTACCGAGAAAAAATTACGACGCATATCCAATCGAGAATGCGGAATGCTTAAAGCCTTTGAATGTGTTCGTGTTCGAGTAAGGTCATTGGGCTTTAGCAAGTGTTTAAGGGGATGGTTTACAGAATGCAGGATTTTGAAGGTCAACATAAGGTCACTACGTATCCGCCGTTGGGTAAAATCGTGCAGGTTCAGTTTTAACATTGCCTCTGTGAAAGGCAAATTTCGGTACCGGAAGACCAACTTTGTAGCACGATGATAAATCCTGTCGAGTAGTTCGATATCCTTCCTCAGCCATGGTGCCCAGGCTTGGATGGAATATTCCATAACAGGACGTAAATACGTGTTAATTACCCGGGGTAGGGTTTCGGGCGTAAAGATCCGGAATATTCTTTTGAGAAGACTCAAGATACGGCAAGCTTTATTGTACACCATCCGGCAATGATGTCCAGGCTTAAGGTTAAACGAAACCCAGATACCAAGATCTTTTACTGCTGTGGTCCAGACGAGATCTTGCGTGCCAAGCTGATACGTGTGGTGCAGAGATTTTCCAAGCTGCAGCATTTTACATTTCGCAGGGTTAAATGGTAACTCATTTAACTGGGACCAACGAAATAAGATGCTTAGATCCCGTTGTAATGCCATACAGTCATTAACAGACCTGACACGTTTCCAAATTTGAATATCATCGGCAAATAGTATCAAGTTGCATCCAATATCCTCTACTATATCGTTCATATACACCAAGAATTGAAGAGGTCCAAGCACCGAGCCTTGCGGAACTCCACTCGTGACGTCTATTTTTCTAGATAAGGTGCTGCCAACGCGAACTTGGACGTGTCTATCAGTAAGATAGTCCCTTATCCAATTTAGCAATATTCCCGTTATTCCATAAGATTCGAGTTTTTTTATTAAGTTGTCATGGTTGACTTTATCGAAAGCTTTGGAAATATCGATGTAGCAAGCATGTACACCCATACCTTCGTCTAGTGCTTTGGTCCAATCCTCGAACGTTGTAAGAAGGTTAGATAAACAGCACCGATCTCTTCGAAAACCGTGTTGTGCTGCGGTCAAAATTTTTTTGGTTTTCAAAATGTTCTCTTATGCGCGCAGTCACAATGCGTTCCGTTAATTTAAGGATCACCGGAAGTAGCGTTACCGGTCTATAGTTTGTTGTGTCTGAACGGCTACCGCCTTTAAAAATAGGAGTTATCATCCCTGCTTTCAATTGCCGTGGTAGTTTTCCTTCATTTAAGCTGAGATTGAATATGCGAGTGAGAGGAGCAGTCAAAGCAACGCGACACCTGCGAAGTATGGCGGGGGTAATTTTGTCTGCGCTTGGCGACTTCTTTTCGTTTAGTTGACAAAGTTCCCGCCAAAAAATTTATTCGTTGACCGTCATTTCACTTAGTAATTCGAAATATGGCGAATTTGGTGAAACTTGATATGGGGTACAACGCTTGGGATTGAAGACAAATGAGTAAAACGTTGCTAAAGCATCGGCGGTATTTTGGGCAATGTGGGTTAATCTATTAGGTGTTAGTACAGAGAATACACCTGGTTTGATCTTCGATCGTTCATTGACTATCTTGTAGAGAAGCTTAGGATTCTTTTCCATTCTCTTAAGCAAGTTCCATTGGAATTGCATGCGATCTTCTCTTACAAGACTCGTGACTTGATTCGTATCTTACAGAATCGCTTCCAAGTTGCTTCCGTACCAAACTTCTTATGAGCTACGCAACTGGCCTCATTTTACTAAAACGCACATGGCCAAAACATACATCTTACCCAAATAAAGCTTGTTTAAATCACAAATCGAATAAAGGGTATCGGCAATAAAAAATAAAAATAAAATATGTGCACGCAGTCCAAACACAAGCTAACCATGTTCACCCAATATTTCCAAAAAATACTTTTCAGCATTTGCTGATTAACTTCTTATTGAAATTACCCCTTTTCAAAACTATGCTGAAGAACTCAATCACCCGAATCTTTCTATGTTTTCTCTCTTGTCCCGTACGAACATTGTTCACTTCTCAACGCATTCTGAAACGTGTCTGGATTACCAAAGAAATGTGTTGCTCACATCCCCAGCACTTACACACCACTACCGGTTTCTGGCTATTTGCCGTCATCAGGTGGAGACAGTAAGATTAGGTTCCGTGAGTTTTGAAACAATGGATAAGTGGTAAGCAAAGTTATACTTGAATGCCACTATGTAACAGTGGCATTCAAGTATATCTTTGTCTGGATTATTCAAGGTAATTCAAGGTTTTTAATGGTCTAAAAAGCAACAAGATATTCATGCTCGTATGTCTGCCCTCATCGGTGATTCTGACCATTGTGTTATCACAATTCTCCCTAAAATCTACGAAATACTGCATATAATTACCTGACTCGCAGTATCGGCAGTAAAGTGCTTATCAGAGCATGTGACCCTGACAATGTTTCATCCCTGAGAAAAATGCCCATTGACACTGATTTTAATACCTTCTATGACCTTGACGTTTCCCATGAATGTGACGATTTAACTTCGTACCACAACTTTTGTTTTGACATTTGTTGTAACAAAGAAACTATTTTTGGTCGTCCGGATCGTAATACTCCACCAATTTAAATCGCCTCCGAAGGCTGAAGTAAAAAGCATTCAAAAATCGTGAACAAGACATTGTTTCATAGCTGTCTATGCCTGTTTAGCTTGAAATCCAACGTCTGAGGAAGTTGTGCACGAATGCAATTATGAGAACAAAAAATAGTCAATTATGGAACGGACTCAAACAATTGTGTGGAAAAGACAGAAAGGAATCTCCTTATATCCCTGATATTAATACTGTAAATGAATCTTTCGTATCCGTTCCCGTTGGAGCAAATGCGTTCACCGGTTTTATTTTACCCCCTCTTCATTTTCAACTCCAACTTTGCCAAGCGCATCGGAAGTCATGTACGCTCTTTCCGCTGTATCCCGCTCAAAGGCTGTGAGATGTGACAATCTTCCCCTCTTTTACGTAAACAATGCGCATGTGAAATTTCTTTGCCCATATCATCTATTTTCAATAGACGCATGGAGAAATCTATATTGTCCGAATGTTGGAAGCCGGTATGCATCATTTCGATTCCCGAAAACGATCCTGTGAAGTACCACCCTATCGCTTGTACGTCGCAGTTACTCAAAGTACTGGAGAGCATTGTGTTTCGACGCATGGGTTTTAGCTGTCGGATAGAAGATTCTAAATCAGTTTGCATATCTGAAAAATCGTTCGACGGTAGACGCACTGGTAGTGCTAACGGAACAAGTATCCCATTACCTTGATTCTAAATCGAAGGCCGTGCAAGTTTGTTACCTTGATTATTCCAACGCTTTCAACAGTGTAGTCAGGAGTTCTTTGCTTAAAAGACTTTATGACTGTGGTTTCCCTCTGAACATACTTCGCTGGATAGCCTCCTACGGTAATGACAGTGTGCAATATACTGTCGTGAATGGCAGTCTCTCATTCGATCCCGATTCCTCGTGGTGTCCCGCAGGGCGTAATTCTTTCTCCCTGCTTATTCTGTTTATATTTTCGATTTTCCGTGCTTTCATTCCACCTTGATTCTCAGATACAATGACGATGATGCCGTAGACAACCATAGATGTGCTGATCTCCTGCTTCTGGATCAATTATCAATACAATTAGACAGTGGTCTTTATCACTCGGCTTATCGTTAAATCCTTAAAAATGTAGAGGTAATATTTTCAAACTTGGTTGGTCAGCAACATCAAATCACGCTTCAATGAATTTCTCCAGTATTATTTAATGGCTCTGAGTTCAGCAGAATCACCTGTTTCAAGTTTTCACAAAGTCTCCACTGAACTGATCATGTTACTGCACAGCTCTTGAACGTTCAAAGGCTATCTTTCTATGCCCTACGGTTGCGTGTCCTATTCGTCGCTTCGCCAGCTTCGCCTATACCGAGTTAATTCAAAATATGATCGTCGAACGACACTTCTGTGAATGCGACAGATTTGTCAGTCATATCTTCCGAGAATGCACGGCCACTGCACGAGGTCCGCATGGCTTGCAAATCGTCCTCATCTACGCGAAGTCAACACCTTGTCCCTTACCTTGGCCGTTATTTGGTTGATCAATCGAAAGTTACACATGATCTAAGGAGGCGGCCGACAGTGTGAATTTGGTTATTGAATCCTCACCTCATTTTTACGTAACGTTTTTGGAACAGTACTTTGTGATTGAATTAATATTATCGCTAAAAATTCGTGTACACGAACAAAGTCATTTTCTTCTTCTTCTTCTTCTATATCGATTGTTTGATACCAACTTTAATCATTCAGATTATATATTGTGGTGTTCACACCACGAGTACTTACACGCCAAACGGTTTATGGCTGTTTGCCGTCATCATGTAGGAACAGTGAGATTAGGTTAAAAGAGACTTGAAAATCTGGTAAACAAAGGTATACAAGAATATCACTGTTAAATAGGGCAATCAGTCAGAAACCCTTATGGCGGCAAATCACAGTGATTGTGGGCACCATAAAATATTGGTCGGTAGTAAAAGCTTCGAGCGTTTGACCAGGAATCAGTTTGTGATACTCTATTTGAGCATCGTATTTCTTTATAAGAACCTTATTTATATATTGCAATAATGCACCAGAGCAGAACCTAAGTAATAATTACCCGAATGCTCAAACATTGAGAACTTTTATGTTATTAGTCGCGATTGACTAAATAGACCCAAAACTACGCATAGCAAGAACAAAGGCAGACATTGCAGGCATAGATTTTAGCGTCCCTGACCAAAAGGCAGATAAGGCTGCGACTCGTCTGAATTTATATTTTTTGCCGAAAACGATATGGGCAAAAAATAGGCAAATCAGAATCGGGAATTCATAGGATATTATGTGTTTTTGGGGAAAATAATGATCAGCAGGGAGGGTCTTTTCAAAATGCTTGAGTTGATAGGCTTCCCCCCGAGACTGCCCAAGCTCATTATTTCGTTCCACTCAGGCATGAAGGGCTAAGTCCATTTTAACGGTTTCAGCTCAGAAGCCTTTGAAATTCGCTGAAGCGTCAAACAAGGGTTTGTTCTTGCTCCCACGCTGTTCGGCATTATCTTTGCTCCGCTTCTGAAGCACGCTTTCAGGACGAAGACAGAAGGCATTTACCTACGCACGCGAAGTTATGGCAAGCTTTTCAACCTGAACCGGTTGAGAGCACAAACCAAGGCACGAAATGTGCTACTCCGTGACCTTCTGTTTGCCGACGATGCAGCCTTTATTGCTCACTCCCAAGAGCACCTCCAGTCGCTAATGGACTGTTTTCGTCGGCATGCAAAGACTTTGGGCTAACAATCAGCATGAGCAAGACCAAAGTCCTTGGTCAAGGGAATCTATCGCCCCCCATCATCACTGTTGGAAACTGTCAGCTTGAATCAGTACATCATTTCACAAACCTTGGTTCTGCCATTGTGGATAACCTCTTGCGAGACACGGAACTTGATTAGCGGATTGGCAGAGCAGATGTCATTCTGTCCCGATTGAACTCTAGTGTTTGGGGTAACCGTAAGCTGACTGTAAAGACAAATATGATGGTATACAGCGCGTGCGTACTAAATGCTTTACTGTACGGCAGTGAAACCTGGACCACCCACGCAAGACACGAACGGAAGGTGAATGCTTTCCATCTACGAAGCATCCGTCGTATCTTGAACATATTGTGGATGGACAGAGTGACTAATGCTGAAGTGCTTTCAAAAGCTGGTCTACAGAGCATGTTCACTCTATTGCGACAGCGAAGCCTGCGGTGGCTTGGTCATGTCTACAGAATGGAAAATGGTCGTATTCCGAAAGATCTACTCTATGGTGAGTTGCAATTAGGAAGTCGACTATTGGGCAGACCGCACTTGCGGTACAAAGACGTTTGCAAAATTGATATTGTTCGACGGTATCGGATCACCTGCGCACGAGTTAGCTAGACATTTGGCTTATTTGTTGAAACATTTAGTCGGCAATACAGCCTCGTTCATCAAGAACGCATATGACTTTGCAGCACGCTTAAAGTCTGCAACAATTGATGACGATGAAATAATGGTTAGCTTTGATATGAGCGCTTTGTTCATCAAATCGATACAACAAGTGCGTTAAAACTAATTAGGCGGGCCTTGGAATCTGATGCCAGTTTGGCAGATCGCACAAACTTGAGCGTCCAGCAAAATATCAACGTGGATCGATCTGTCTATGCATGAACCACTTCGTATTTAATGAGCAATTATATAGACAAAAAGAAGGGTTGGCAATGGGTTCACCGATATCTTCAGTACTTGCGAACATGTATATGGAGCATTTCGAGAACAAAGCCCTTAACAATGAAGGGTTCAAGCCAAAATTATGGTGGCGCTATGTTGATGACACATTTGTTATCATCAAGCGAGATCAGTAGAAGGCTCTTCAACTATTTTAATGAAATAGACCCACGGATTACGGTCACAAGGAAGTGGAATTGTTCGAGCTTGTACAAACCTATTTGTACTAACAATTTGTATGTTAAAAATCTATGTACAGTTTTTGATATCTTCAGTTCAATTTGTTCAGACAATACTGTTACGCTCATACGATCGATAGTACTATTGATTTTTTCGATTTTCCGTTAACGTTATTACTCACATTTGATCGATTCTTTGTCCGATAACTCACTGAACACAATTCTTCTGTCGAATACGATTTTGTACATAATCAACTTATCACTTATTACAATATACTTCTGTTGTGTGCGTTACCGGCGTTCTTCGTCGATCTGGGCTTGGGAATTCCGTCTCGGGAACGTAATATTGCGAGTAGAAATATTGAAGTCATTACAAGAATAAGGAATATCCAAAGGAGAATTGCGGATTATATGTACGTGGATCCAAAGAAACTGTTAGTGAGTCCGATTGATAATTTTGGTATGCGAGTTTTTATTACTAAACTTTACTGCGTCCAACTACAGAATCTTTCCAAGGCACTCTTCCACTTTTGGACTGTTTAGCGCAAAAAGTAGAAGGTAAAATAAAAACTTGTCTATCGGAAACCTATCGATACAGATTCTGTACTACGATGCACCTCCGCTCATCCAAGACAGGTCTTCAGACCCATAGCTTGTTCCATTTTCCATAAGATAGAACATCTGTGTAGTGACGAAAGACCGATAAACAGGCGCACCGGGAAACGAGCCAAAGGCTCATAGACCACGGGTTACCAAAAAAAGTTTTGTTTGAAACGCCAATTGAGGGGTAGGATATGCTGCCACTGTTTTTGGCCCAGCCCGTTTGGTCAGAGAGAACGCAACCGTCACTCAACTCGTTTATTCACCGAATGCAAAGAGTATCACAATTGAGCAAATGTGTCAATATCACAGTGAATAAAAATCACAATTGGAACTCACTATCGATCTTGATTGGTCGATTAATCGATAGTTCGTTCACTGTCTACACGACAGGGGGTGCCCTCCTAACACCTCCCCCTTTAAGCTTGGTTGTCGTGTGGTTACTGAAACACGTCTTCGATCGGCCCACCTTCTTGGTTTGCATTCCGCGGAATTAATTTGAGGCGGCTCTTCTTCCGCTGAATTTCAACTTCTGGGTCTTGAAGGTGGCGAAGACAGGATAGGGATCATTGAACACTGATCTCTTAAAATAGTTTGTGCGGCAGTAGTTTTCGTTATGCCCCTTTCTCTTGCAGTTCTGGCATTGGTGCTTCTTGAATAGGCAATAACGCGCAAAATGCCGTTTGTCACATTGGCAAAATTGGAATGGAAGCTTGGTGTCTTGATCGACACGGTGATCATTCTGCCGGCTGCTTTGCTGCTTGACTGCTAACGTCACCGGCTCATTCTGGCAGGGGTTTTGTTCGACTGGCGCAGTGTCACGCGACAAATTTAGTAGCCTCTGGCATTCGGTTGTTATTGACGTCATGTTGATTTTCGGATTTAGATCGAGTAGTGACGGTAGTCTTGTGCGAATCTCTTGATCCTTCTCTGATTGCAGACCACATGCTTTTCCTGCATAAGTTACAAATTCATCGCAATCCTGCTTGATCAATTTCATGCAGTTATACCGTCTGTTAAATAAAAAAGACTGTTCGCCAAAAATTTCTTTGAAAATTGATTGAAAAATATATTTGAATCTCTTGAACCAAGATTCGAAGGTGAGACCGCTTTCTGGGTCGTAATTGAATTTGGGGATGCTTGTTGATGATTGCATCCACCACTGGGTTTTGTACGTCAGTCTTCTTGTCTTGATAAATAACACTCAGATTTTTCAAATGTGTCTGCATCAAACGGGCTTGAGCTTCTTCGAATTGGCGTTGCTGTTGCTGAAGTATTGATTTTACTTCTTCTGCTGTGATTGCCATTTCGAATTGCTGGGTTCTTTTCTCCCCGTCGCCAAGTTGTTATGTTGTGGCTCACTTGTGGTTTGGAAAAAGCCCGTTTTTGGCAGAGAGAAACGCAACCGTACACTCAACTCGTATCACCGAATGCCCAAAAGAGTATCACCATGATCCAATGGTGGATATCACAATGAATAAAAAATCACAATTGGAACTCACATCGACTCTGGATTGGTCGATTATATCGATAGTTCGTTCAGTCTGTAAACAGGGGGACGCCCTCCTAACAGGATAGATAAAATACTCGTCCGAAAAATTGGCGAGATAAAGTTTGTATACCGTATGAAAAATGCACATGAGAAGCGATACGTAGAATCTTGAACCAGGCGGCGATACGCGTAACTTATAAGAAATGGAAAACTATCCGTTCGATCTTGATGCACCTCAAGGATAAGACGCCTTTATCTAGCGTTACGAACAGCATCTACAGAATCAACTGTAAGGACTGTTCGGGCGAGGGAATATCAATCCCTTAATCGAGATTCCACCTTAGCGGAACACGTTTTAGATGTGTCACAGCGTCGATCTAGACAACGTTGAAATATTGAGACAAGGTATTAAACCGTATAGCGAACACCTACATGGGGAGGCGATCGAAATTGCCAAGGCAGGTCGACTGGCGGTCAATAAGGTAGATGGGGCAGAAATCTCCACAATCTGGCGCTCGGTACTGATGCGAAGGTAAATAGTTGTCATTCGCCTTATACCTAGTAGTTAATTACATTTTGTTTTTCTTAAAATAGCTTAACCTAAGTCCCGTTAGTTATGTACTTTTACGCATGCGGGTCGCTGTGTCAACTGACCTTGACCGTGTTCACTTGCATTAGATAGATGTGGATAAACACTAGTAGGAAAACCAACCACTGATTCTGGTGATTCTCACGAGACGTGACACAGTGTAGGCTGTTTAACGGTATGGTCAAATCAGTGGTGGTGTGTTGACCGCTACTTAGTCATGTTCCCTCTCCTGACTATCATCATTGGTCTGACGAAGCTTCTGTGTCAGAAGTGAAACGTTACCCAAAAACAACTCTAACCGATTGCACTCACATTTCTTTGCATTATGAATACACGATCGGTCCCAAACATATTCCAATCGATTGCTGGTTTCAATAGATTTTATGGATAATTATGATATTTCCCCAGCACATTCAAACATCTCGTAAATTAAACATCCGATCATATTTGGTCCAGTGATTCATCTGCCAGATTCATCAAAAGGCGCGAGGAGATTCTAAGTACAATGTAGAATCGTACATTACCGTACCATGCTGCGCGACTAACATCATGCTAAATTGATTTGTAATCGGTAGTGAACTGCATGATAGGTACGGTTTGTGATTTCACACATACATACAATTACAATAACAGATTCTTATGTACT
Source organism: Atriophallophorus winterbourni (assembly GCA_013407085.1). Lineage (NCBI taxonomy): Eukaryota > Metazoa > Platyhelminthes > Trematoda > Plagiorchiida > Microphallidae > Atriophallophorus > Atriophallophorus winterbourni. Next base: position 59,562 of record JACCGJ010009555.1, on the reverse strand, counting down.
GATGAGAGCAAATCATGCCACATCGTTGAAAATAGTTCGGTTATATTTTGATGCCATTATGACTAATTCTAGGTAGTCGCGATGCAGTGGAAACGCATCGAAGGTGGAAACGCTACTGGATAACGATCTGCAACGATCTCGCCGACGATTGATGAGCTGGCGTGATTTGAGACATCAAGGAAGCCCGCGAAACCACTCATGGAGCTAGTCGCACACAAGGACGAACGTCATAGATCAGTTTTCGTACTGTCAGGCGTTCACAATGAATGCAGTAGGATCTTAATGGCTAGTGATTTGTGAGAACATGAATTAATAAAACCTGATGACCGCAACTAACCAGAAACCGGTTGTAGTGTGTACGTGTGAGCAATAGTTTACGATGGTCATCCATCAGAGCCTCGAGGGCTTGACAAGGAATCACTTTGTGATTCTGTGTTTGAACATTGTGGTTCGTTGTACGACCGCTATAAAACAGTGGCTTCAAAATCTAACTTTTCTTACCACTTTTCCACTGTTACAAGGCTGACTGAACCTAAGCTTACTGTCATTACTGATGTCGGCAAACGGCCAGAAACCGGTTGCAGTGTGTACGTGCGGAGGATGTGATCAACACTTTATATTGATCAATTAATAACATTTTTGTTTAGTTACTCCTAAATGAATAAAAAGAAAACGTATATGAGATAAGACAAATTAATTATCGCTACATGATGAATGAAAGTAATCACAAAAACACACGATGGTGTAAAAATAATCGATATCACAGGGTGTTCATGTAAATGGGGAAGCGCAAAGTAGTTGTTAGTAACGGATGATGTTCCTTCAAGCTTCTCGTGTGATAAAATGAAACCAGAGCCTCGAGACTGTCAAATGTGCAAGCGGATTCAACGAACCCGTATCGCCCGTCCACGCAATGCACGAGACAATGTTGTACCGAGGAAAAGAGACTGAAAATAAAGAATGACGAGCATCTGTGAAAACTACAACAGTCCAGCAAATCCGAAAGAAGGCATAGGCCTGCATAGCAAAAAAGTATCAGCCAGATCGTGGACACAGTACGCTTTCGGGTCAATTATTAAAATAGGGAATTGTACGGTACTGTGCACCAAACAAGCGACATCGTCATTATTATAATCCAAAGGTTTGTAGTTAGACCAAGTGCCAAGCAACTTGATGCAGGCTAAGCAGATAACGAAAAGCTAATGAGCATACAAGCAAGCAAAATATACAAGCAAGGAAGCACGATTTTAGTTTCACATCAGGTGATTCAATAGTACATGACAACACCATAAATTATAAGTTCACGAGAGAATGTTTACAAAGGGGATAAAACAGAAGTGTACTTAGACGTATGCCATGTTGTGCGCACATCCCACGCACTTACACACGACGACCGGTTTCTGGCTGTTTGCCGTCATCCGGTGGAGACTACAAGCTTAGATTTAGTACGCGTTAGACTTGGTTTTGAAAAATTAAAAAATACCTGATACTAAGAACAAGCTTCTGCCCATCTGCCGACGAGCGGATCAAAAAAGTCCCCTTTGGCGTGTTACACAGCAATGCTTCCGCACTCTCACGAGACATGCCAGCGACGAACCACATGTTGCGCTTCAAGATCGCTTCCGATGCAGCCGAGGCCCCTCGGAATTTCTCATCGAGATGGCACGACTGGCCAAGTTGGTTCAAATCTACAAGATAAATTGAATAGAATTACCAGTAGATAGTGCACAGGTAGAGACAAGTCTGTTATCCTCGCACATACTTCGGTCTTTAAGAACCAGACGAATTTCGTGAGCTTTGCGAGTCAACTTGCGGCATCGAGTAGCCAGATCAACTTTCTCTTTGAGCAATTCTTGATAACGGTTGCTGTGGTACATCACTTGGCAATTATGATGTTCAATGGAATCGTTGATTTCGTCAAGATGGCGTTGCACGATTCCAAAAAGGCGGCTAATAGTTTTGCTGCGAAATAAGCAGAATAAAAAATGGCAAGTGGTTCATACATTCTGATCGCGGTTCATTATTCATGTCTACTGATGTGGGAGCTTTCCTATACTCTTGAGGTGTGACAACGAGCAGAACTACGTCGTACAAACATCAAGGTAACGGGCAGGCGGAGCGCCTGAATGGTACCCTATGGAAAATAACGTCCTTTCGCTTGCGAGAAAGAGATGTATCAACGGAACAATGGGAACATGTGCTCCACGATCACTTTTGTGCACTGCCACTAATGAAACATCACATGAGCCCATGTTCAAGCATAATCGATAGTTACCACTCGGTAGAACGCTTTCTTGTTGTGTCATAGAAACTGGACCGGTACTCTACCGCAAAAAACGCGTAATTCAAAGTATGAACCCACAGCGGAAGAAGTTAAACTGTTGAAAAGCAATCCTCCGCACAAACATGTTCAACTACCGGACGGTCGCGAGGTGTCACTTCAACATCATAGTCCGATGAACGAAACATTTCAGTCACTTGAGATTACAACGCACAATCAGAGCGCCACATCAACCATACGACGTTGTACGACTTTTATCTTCTGAACATTCGGTAGCAGATCCAAGATTAAACGTGGATCAATTGATTTCCAGCAACAAAGAGTTAGATCACATGATCTCCGAACGCAGGAGACTTGACGGTTGGGAAGAATGTCATGTTGTGTTCTTGTGCTCTTATTATAACTGTTACGTGACTCATCTAATACGCTCTCTGGGGCGTTGTCTCCTAACGGTGTGGTTGCTCGATCATTCATTCATTCCGTCTTACAACAACATCAAGACCAACTGCTGCATCGAGTCGACAAGACCTGCAGTGCAGTGCAGTTCGCTTGACATCATCAAATCAACGGCTCAAGACGCCACGCGACAACTCCAATGGACTAATGTGAACAATGTATGGGCTAAACGCGCGTTGCTGGTGTGTTTGTGCTTAGCTATCAAATCACAAGACATAGGTCGGATTAAGTGTTGAAGAGTCAGAGACTGCACATGGACTGATGACTGATATGAAAACAAACGATTACAGCAGGTTTTCCATATATCTAGTTATCAGAGTTACTCAGTTAACTAAGACGAAAGCAACCTATTACAAAAATAATACAAACTTTTAGAGCGAGAGTGTCTGTTTAAAATGATCAACGGTTGGATGTACAATTATTCAGGGAACGTACCTATCTACGGATGTATATCCACGCAGCTGTACATTTTGTGCTTCGAACCATTTTTTAGCTTTCATGCAACCCCGAGCCAGCGTGAACTCTTCCTCTTTCAACCGCATCACAGTTTCACTGGAACTTGCCAATCCCTTTAACTTTCCTTCACATTCACTCAACTCTTGTTCAGTTTTATTCAATTCAACCACCAATTGTTCGTTAGGTAAATTACAAGCCGAAACCCCGGTATCAACTGGAGTTGGAGACGTGACAGCAGAGTTCCGTTCACTTGACGCCTCGCGGGCATTTAACGCGCCGGCCGAAAATCGGAAATGTTTACGCGAAACAGGTTGTAGTCGCATCAGCTTACCATCGATTTTCGTGTGACAGCGATAGTAGTCGATTAATTCCGAGACGAAACGAAATCTCGCCGGTGGCGGATCTACAACACCGAAGTAATTCCCACGATGATAGATACGAACGAGCTTGTTTTCTCCATGATGTCTGACACGGTAAAACGGAAATGAAAGCGACAAGAATGACGACAGTCCAGCATAAAAACATCATTCTAGACCTCACCGAACAGCCAATGTATAGGCTCCCGCAGAAGAGTCGGAAGCAACGCGTACCATGAAGTAACCATCGGGAAGACCATCCATGATTTCGCGTACTGTGGATTGCGTCACATCGCCCCAGAACCACTCGTGTTTGGACAGATCACGAAGATTTTCCTCCACCGAAGACTTTGTCGGCAAGGAATCTATTGTGGGGTATTCCGCTTCGGAACTAAATGTAGCCGTTCTGGTAGAGTTGACTTGATGGTATTCCGCATCAAGCAAAGCATCTTATACAATAAAAAAAGAATATTTGATGCTTCAAACTATGAATGAATGTAAAATAAACTGATACACATTTGGAAAAATAGAACATAATGTATGTCATAATAAGGATATAATTTTAAGCTTAACTAACGATAGACAGACCCCATTCTGCATGTAAGAAATCACTAGCCTGGATGTAGGTAAGGTGCTGTAGAGCCATAGACCGCACATAGGCCAAGATATTGTCAGGCTGCCAGGCCTAGACCGATATCAGAATACAAATAGAAATGGCTGAGACTACAGCTGGCTTCTAAATGCACCTCTCTACCGGTTACAAATCAAGAAAATTGATACAGAACGGATATAAAGATTAATGAGGAATTCTATGAATTGTTTACCACATAGTCATTAAATTCTGGTAGTGGATGGAGATGTTTTAGAGAATGTGATCATCCGTTTTCAAATGCAGCAAAATATAATTTCAACACAGTTTCTAGAAAAAAAATACATAAGAAATCAGGACTGTGGTAACATTTGCGAGCGTTTGAAAAATCGTAGTATAAGTGCAGAAGACCGAAGTTAGCATAAGGGACCCCACACGTAATCTTTGGCTAAAAAGACTACACTACAAGGCAGTGGTTTGACAATGAACTTATCTGACTTCTAACTATCAACCTTGTTCGTAGGTGTAGCTCTGCTGGCACCAAAAGGCACCACCCAGTATACCTCAATGGGTCACGGAGTTTCACAAACCATCGCACCACATTAAGGTCCGGTCTGATCTCTGCTGAGGGTGGAATGGTATGGTATGAAAGCACAAGCCTGTTCCAGGCAAAGTGAAGGCACAGTCAGAGACTGCACGTGGACGATTGTACTGTCAGGTTGCCCAGGCCTAGACAGATATGAGAAAGAAAAAAGAACAGGAATCGGTAGTGAGACCTTAGCGTGTTTCAGCGTGCAGCTCACTACATGTGGCCAATCAATTTAGAACGGTGTTAGCCGCACAGCACATGATGGGGTGAATGCAAATGCAAGCATATTGTAAAGAGAATGTGGAAGAACTGCGGAGAAACACTTGAGTGCTCTAACAGGTGTGGCGTTCAGATAATGAGTCGTAGTTAAGTGACCGGCGAATATATGAAAGCTTTCTCAGGAGTAAGACTAAAGTTTTGTTCCCCGAGGGTCTTCGCAGCAAATATTGTGATCATATACTAATAGCATTAATAACGGTGAGTTTTAGGCATTTTTTCACGATTCACGATAAGTAGCTTACTTATGAATATGTTTTGTCGGAGAATGAAAATAGCCGTTATTAGGTACGACAGAACCGATAGCTGCAACAGCAGTGGTATGAAAGCACCAGCCTGATCCAGGCAAAGTGCCGCACAGTCAGAGACTGCGCATGGGCAACATCAGTGTATTTAAGACCAAAAAAGATGGGGGGTGTCCTTACACACCCCAGGACATGAAACTCTGTCGCGAAAGAAGTCAAAAATGCTCGACGAAAAAACTTTGTAACGAAAGACGCAAAAGAGAGCGATCCAGTTGAAATTACCGAAAAAGAAAATGGACAAGTCGGGAACAGTAGACACGGCGAGAAGCTTTCATGTAGAGGAGGAAGCCGACTTTGACAGAAAATGATGTATAGAGCAGCCAAAAAGTGAAACATTGCTTTCGGTATAGATGATATATTAACGGGGTTTGAACAGCCGAATTTAGATTGCGTTGATCTCTCTAAGTGCCCTTCATAATTGTCTTTACAATACCCTGAATACGAAAGAAGTTACAAAAAACTAGTTGAGTAAATTTATTTCAGAGAAGACGGCTACCATCTGTTTTTTTACTTGGATGCTTTATTATCGGTAAGCATGGTAGGCAATTCTCTTTAATTAGTTAAATTGGTAGTACTGCTTCTTTGAATGTAAAAATATGGCCTGCTTTTTGAAAGCACCTGGTAGTATATCTAGACATAGGTCTCGGAAAAACTGCTCACGTTGGAGTCTCACGCTGCGACAAGCCGATAGTCAACGATTATCGACGTTTGATCATCGCTGCCTGCGGAGTATAGCTCGTTTAAGCTGGCAACAGAAAGTCAAAAACGATGACGTCAGGAAGGCAGTCCTCGGCGATCGCTCTGTGCCACTCTCCGATTATATATCCATTTGCCAGCTGAGATGGCTGGGGCACGTTCTCCGTATGGATGAGCGACGCCTTCCTCGCCTAGCTCTTTTTGCTCTCGCTGGACCTGATTGGAAACGTCGCCGTGGCGGACAAAGGAATACCTGGCGGAAGACCCTCAAGCGTCTAACAGCCCCACTAACCATCGTGGGAACATCGCGCTTACCCGGGTGGGGTCGGGGGGACCGTGAAGATATGTGGCTGATAACACTCAGTGTGATGGCAAAAGAAAGGAACCAGTGGCGAGAATCCTGCCGTGCTTGTGTTTCCGTTTATCAATGACCCTTCCCCCTCCCTTTTTCCAAAAAGACAAAAAAAAGATCAAAAACGGCATGTGTAAACAGACAGACAAAAAATCCCCCCTCTTTTTTTCTTTCATCATGTACCTTCTTCATGGTATACTTGTTGGCACATCGTCTGTAAAGACTTGTGTGATAATAATAATAATAATAATAATAATAATAATAATAATAATAATCACTACCATTTCTATTTTCATTCTCATGTGTGTCTAGGCCTTGGCCATCTGGCAGTATCTTAGCACTTGTGCAGTGGAACATTTCTTTCGGTAGTCACGATACATTCACTGGGTTTAAACAACCGAATTCAGATCTCTCTAAGTGTCCTTCATAAAGGTCTGTACAACAATCTATATAGGAAAAAAGTTACAAAAAACTAGTTGAGTAAATTTATTTCAGTTTTTACTGGGACACTCTATTGTCGGGAAGCATAGTAAGCCATTCTTCTTACGCCACGGTGCAAATTAAAATGTTAAATGTTGCTCAATCAGGCGGAATTCAGTCTGAACAATTAATCGATCGACGGGAGTCATCAGACTATTTTGAGGCTCACACGTCTAAGTGTCATTCACAGAGTGGAACTAAAATTGAGATTTTAGCAAGAGCTTCGTAAATTTCGTGAAAACATCGATAGATATGCTACTGATTAGTAGGCTCGTAACGACAGAAAATCCATTGACCGTCTATGGAGATCAAGTCACACGTAAAATTTCTAGCTTGACACAACTGCATACGATAAATTAAAATGGCGACAGATCCATATCAAATTAACCAATAGGTTGCAATTTACAATATACACAGTGAATTCATAAGTGGCAGGCACAATCCACTAACATTGTATGCACTATGGAAATAAATGTATCGGGGTATGGAATCTAGATATCAGACCTGACCTTATAAGCTCCAAAATGAAGAGCTAGAGTTAGGGATAGATTTTCAACAGCGTACAATTTGGCAGGACGTGTACTGCACATGTAACACCATTCTAAATTAGGTTGTAGGAGCTTCGTGTAGAAACAGACTGGAGCCTTAACGTCACTTTCCAATTTATTACACTAGTCTAGACCTGAGAAACCTGACAGTATCTCAGGTTGCTTAGATACAAGCATGCGATTTCATACCACACGTACGGGCTATTAGAAATAAAGATATAGAAACAGCAAAAGTTGTCAGAATAGCAATGCAGAAGGCAATAAATGATGTGACTGCTATTCGACACAGCCATTCTATATAAATCTATCGAATCACAAGCCCGAGTCCAATGAAAGTGCAGCACAGTCATTGAGTGCAAGACACAGAAAATCGCAGTGAGCTTCAACATGTAGCTAAGTACCGGTGGTGAATTAATGTCACTTGCCCAATACAGAAGTACTGCACGGTTGCACACCAGTGCAGAACATCCATCACAGATAAACAAAGCTAGAAATCCACGAGAAAGTGCAATTAATGGGAACAACAAACCGAAAACACACACACACCTGGTGAACTGGTAAATTCTATGGGTGGTGGTGATGATGAACCCAAACTCAACATTTGAGGCATAGGCGGATTGGGCACAACTGAATCCTCGGAACAACAGTGGTCTGCGGTATAATTCGTAGCCAAACGGAAGATCAACTGCAAGGATTGTAGATGTGAATTCAACGAGAACGTGAAATCAGGGAGCAAGTGCCATGGAGGTCTGAGCAGAATCGATCGGAAGACCAACAAAAGCATAATCGGAATGGAAGTCCGACGCACGATTTCACCATTGCCACTGTCTTTACTCGATGATTCCAGCGATCGTTGGTGGTTCCACGCAAAGTTCAAGTGTTCCATCACACGAAGTAATGTGAGTCGATGCACTGGTGGCAAGCGACCGACAAACTGTTGTGCTTTTTCAACTAGGTAAGCAAGAAGATGCAAAATAAGAAAACGTTAACATGGTGAAAAAACACTTCTTTCTTACAGAGTTCATTCGGTGTTTGTCGATAAACATTTGTTTGTAGAGAAGAGGTGTCGTATAACAACTTCTATCATTTTGAACGAACTTTGGGATTACAGACTATCTGGAGATTGGTGCCGAAAACATTGTGTTCCGTGAAACAATATCTGTCCAACTGCTACGCGGCAAAAACTTGTAACGGATTGTGCCACAGGCACCAAATAACCTGATGCTGATACGCTCCCAAAATAACAAATAAAAGACGAAGTGAAAGTAAAACAACGATCACACGCTTGACATGTCGTCACAGCTGAAAGGCGCTTAAATGAAAAAAACCGTATGATAAAGTTGTTAGACTAATGTTGCTCATCAAAAAGGACACTTGGTGCAGCTGGCGAACCTAACAGGTGGAGTTGTTGAAGAAAAACGTCACATCCAAAATTCACTGTTCCGATTGTGTGATATATTATATAAACCAAACTAAACGATGGCTAAAAACAAATACACATGAATGCCAACTGGATATCCGAAAACAAGCATAACCTTGTACAGATGATTAACAATGATATCAATTCAATTAGGATAAAACTGATCGCATTAAAGTTCTTTGAAGTATGGTATTCGAGGCAGCAAACGAACAATGAACACCTTTGAGTAAAGGATATTTGCGGCCAACGAGAATAAGTCAACAAACGGAAGACGATGGAATGCCAAACAATCAAAAAAGTTAACATCAGCGCAACATTCAAATCAGATCCATCCCATCACCAAATCGCCTCGAAAGAACTTCCGCTGATGAAGCTATCTAGTTTGACGGCGTAACGTCTACGATCAACTCATATACAAACTAAGGGAACCCTTATAAACCAACATCCTAAGGCTGAGCGTATCGTCTAGAATTCAAAAGTAAAGACTATAGTGGATAAAGACTTCGCCGCAGCGGACCGATGCTTGTGCGACGTCAATTAAGGAACATAATTCACCGATGGAACCAGCTTGGCAGAAGTAATATTACAACCAGAGATCTGTTTTAATGGCAGTGGCTGTTTTAGAATCTTTGCAAAAAATAGAAACGAGTCGCAGAGGTTTTGGCGAGTAGGACATTGCAAAGCATTATGAAATAAGCATGAAGTAGTACAATGTAGCCACACAATATCCCGTTAACCAGTTTTAATGGAAAGTGCGTTCTCCCCAGTTACCAACGAATCGTCCATGATCAGTTAGATAACAAATGAACGGAACCGTGGCGGGAAACTTCCTCAGTTTAATGAGGAATCATAACTAAACAGTGGTAGGGAGACTATAAAAAGGTTTCCGGCAATGAGATCTGGATGTTACAATGACGTCTGAAAACATTTACAAAGACTAAAACCGAAGAGCGCCAATCAAAATATGTCAGTTGCTGGACTGAGTTCCATTCTATTTACCGCAGTAGCTCCTTATTCTAGGGGATATGACTCCGAATCGCGTTTAGTCCTGTTCTAAAGAACATGCCCTTAGATGGAGACTTACTTACTTTACTTTTGTGCGACTATCTCCTGCTGGAGGATGAGTCGGCTTCAAATAAGATTCTTGGGAATTTTGGTACAAAGCGGCGTCCCCAGCACCACTCGGTGTTTGTTCGAGTAAGCTTCTCTAGCCTTTGCACAACCAAGTGCGACCTGTAAGGCAGCAGGGAGTTGCCAGAAAGAGGTGGTCTACCAGACTCTGTTCCAGGTTTTTCCTCAGGGTTTTCTCCCGAAGCCTTTCCCGCGATCGGGTATCCCACAAGGCAGCGGAAGTTAAAATCAGGGTTTTCCTTCCCTTAGATGAAATGCCCTCCCAGGCTAACGAGCTACATCTGCCCGAAGCAAACTGGTTTTCAGGCGCCAGTCACTCGCCCTCGCCCCTTCTCCTGTTGGTAGAAGCAGTTCCGCCGGGCTCGGAGAGCCACTCGTGCAGGCCAGAAGCTGGACTTGGTTGTCAGAGGCTAGTTGAGACGCATGCCATATGGGAGCATTTTATAAACAGTGGGAGCTTATCCACACTGCCACCCCCGGCTATGACAACCTTTGGAGACGAGAGCATCACAGTATATATGCAATTAGATTGTTTGATAAGCATATGTTTTGTCAAGTGGAATTACGAAGAAAGCAAATTACGATGCGTGGCAGCAAATCACTTATCGTGCCGACGTTACTCTACCCACTCGCCTCATTGCATTGCATGTACGTATGATGTATGAAGTCGTAAGCATGTATTAATGCAGAGTGCCACAAAGCCAGGAAACAGCTAAGATAGTGTTGCCCAGGCCTGAGTAGATATAAAATAATAAAATGGTAGCAAGTCTCCGGCATGCTTTCGCATCAAGCTGAATACAGTTGGCAAAACAATATAGCACGGTAGTACCGCACAGATAAAGAAACACGAAACAATTGCATATCACATTGGGCCAGAAATGACTCATTTATAGATTTCAACCCCATTCGTTTTCCTATTTGTTAAATTTCACCCATAAGGAGTTAGGGATCGGTGTTTTATGTTGAACTTTTCGTATTTGAAAATGATGATGATGATGATGTATTTTGTAACGCAGATGACGTTATACGATGAATGTTTGACACACACATGCGAGGAGACGTAGCGGAGGTCTTACAATATCACCACCCTCATACTGCATCGCTAAAGAAGAAGGAAATGAGACCCCGAACTAAAAAACAGTTCCACCTTTTCCGTTTCTAAGCACGTGACCACGGATCAATCGATCGATTACTTTCAATTCAACCCCGACCGTGTTGATGATGACGATCGTAGTGGGAAAGAAAAATGTGAACAGAAAAACGGGACCGTCGGAATACCGTTATGTTTTTCGTTTGTTATTGCATGCAATGCCAGCATTGTTTTGCACCAAAGCAACAATAACACGTGACCTGCACAGAAGTGTCATGTTTTAACCTGTGTTGTGTCAAACAACGGCAAAATGAATTGTGGGGTAAACAATATAAAACCAACAGTGAAAGACGCAACTCACGAGAGTTTACGGTGTTGGATAGAGAGCAGAAATCTGCGTAAAATTGTTCCGGTATAACACATATCGGGAGATCCCGTAAGAACGCTTTGAGCAACTGTGTCAAACGAACAACATGGTCCCGGTCAGAGGGCTGTTCCGAAGGTATGGTGAATGCATAAAGCTGGTGTAGTTCAGAGAGAGTGACAGTTGACGCAGATTGCTGATAGGCAGCGACCAAATCGACTTGTAAAAGCAAAGCTGCTTGTTCAATGGTAGTGATGCATGCCGACAAAAAACGCGGGAGCATTGAGCACGTATCCGTGAGCTGCATAATTCGACAAAAATAAAGGAAAAATAACAGCACCAGCTATTATTACCTAAGCGATTGTAGGAATATTTAAAAGCAAAGAAGCACAAGTTTCAAGTTTAAGCGTTACCCGTGTTAGATATGATATGGTAAAAGTTATGCACAGATGAGCACGGGACCACTGTCAGAAACGGTGTAAAACAAACCGTAATTGGTTTCTTCAGTCTGCTTAATGTGACATCAGAATGCATGAAATAACAAGCCTGATTGATGCAAAGTGCAGCACAGTCATGGACTGCACGTGAGTAGCGATACTCTCTTCATCTCTATCTTTCTCACTATATATATATTATCATATATATTATATATATATATATCTAATATCTATATCACTAACAAAATATTTATATATCCTTAGTTTTCAATAACAAGCTCCTCTCGGAAAATGGTATTTTGAAGCACCATTTATATGACGAAATGGACAAACCTGATCTGTCAAACAAATACCAAGGTATGCACTCGAATAAGGGTGAAGAATGGACGGGAGATGGTCATAGTGCAGAGTCCCAATGTTCTCAACAGTCGCTGTCATCGTATCACCGGAATCGGTTGGCTTCGATTCAGAACACGCTGACAATGGGCGAGCCGCTCTGCAAATCCTGTGAAGAATCACACCACAAGCGCGGCACTGAAGACCCTGACGATACAGGCCTGAATGGCACCACAAAAAAAAAGGAAAAACGGAATAAACGAGCGAACTATTTCGATGCGCAAACAAGTCCACGCCACTGACCAAGTAACGGGAGCTTGCAAGCAGTGCAGACCACTTCACGCAAAAATGAAACAACGACCAAATCATGTGATTGACCGGTGTCCTTGATACGAACAGGGTCTGCATGGAGGTTGAGCTGATCTCCTGCATCGGGCTGCGAACCAACGAGGACCTAAAATGAGGGAAAGGCATTGTGACAAGAAATATAATCAATGGTTGTTAAATAATGTGGTTGTGACTGAGTTAATGTGTTAGGAAAAAGAATACTGAGCAGGAGTAGAGGTCAAACACTATTCCTATCAAAGGTGCTCAGTTGCACGCATTTCCACCACACACAGACAACCTACAACCGGTTTCGTGTTGAGTGCACTCATCAGGTAAAGGCAATACGATCAGGAGCTGGTGGCCTTGAAACAGCAGAGGAAAGATAAACAAGTTGAGCTTGTTAGTCAGTTGAATAAGGTTGGCACGACTAACCTGTTAAATCTCATGCAGATATGGTTAAACACATGGGGGCATGAACAAATATGCATATGTACATGCACTTCAATAACAATCAATATTCCTATCAATTTTCGTCCACGGTTTCGAGATTGGGACAAGTTCGGTACACTTTAATGTAATATAACCACAAATGCGTAAACCATTCTAAAGGACCAACAGACCAACAGTCAAGAGAAAATCAAAAAGATTGTATATGGATCAAGATTTGGTGATAACCGCGTCTGAAATTAGGGCAAGTTCGGCTTTCGTTGAACTGGCGACGTAGAGGGAACATACTTCGTTAGCGTAAGTTCCTGCGAAGAGGTTGCATTCCTTTCATCAAAAAGTAGCGCACATGAGTTGAACCAATGCAGCTTACAGATTAATGTGTACCCGAAAAGCGAAACAACGGGGTACTACCGTCAGCAATTGTACAAAGCAAAACTGATAAAATACTTATTTCAATTAACCAAGCACAAACGTGGAACAACGGAAATCTACCATAATGGCTCTGCGCAAAGCTTGACGCGCAAACGGATCCACCACCTGATCCAATTCTGCAGAATGTGGAACCAATTGGGCCAGTGCGTGTCCATCGATTTTACGACGAAGAAACAACACGACGAAACGACCCAGACCAACGACAGTGAGCCAGCTCGCCACTTGATAATGATTCCATTTAGAAAGTGGCTGATGTGGGAAAATAAAAGAAGGTAAGAGTACAGTTGAAAGCATACTATAGACGACGATTAAAACAAATAACAACAACAATAGCAAACAGCCAGAAACCGGTAGTGGTGTGTAAGGGATGGGGATGTGAGCACCACAATACATTAGCATAGAGGACTGTTTTTCAAAAACGTAAAACCACCAAGGGTCTTTATCAGTGGTGAATAATCAATAAACTCTGCAAAAACACAAGGAGATTTCATGGATAATAGCACTGTTCATCACCGAGATCTATGTCTAACAAAGGAAGTGATCAATAGTAAGAGGATTCGTGGGTTACAAGGTCAATATTACACTAATGTATCTCGTGATTTACCGGAAGCATGTGAATCCCACACTCACGATTGAATTGTCGTCGTCCAAACTTCTTCGCTGTTCGTGTATGCTTCTTGTGGAATAGCTTGCCGACAGATATTGTTACCTCAGCGAACGAGCACATCTTTAAACAAAGGTTACGAAACCTTATGTTCAGAACTACTGCGTTGGCCCCTACATATTGATGTCTATATTTTTTAACGCATGGAACTACCGTCCATCCAAAGATTCTTTTCCCTCAGTCTGTGTCGCCATTGAGGATTATTTTTGCTCCACCTATGAAGAACACGGATATGATCATACAAGTAACGATTTTTTTTAATTTTTTCTACGTATATCCTATGGTACTGTATAACAATTTGCTTTTTTAACCATAAATCTTGAAACTTGAACAGGGAAACCGGATTCTGCTGGGCAAAACACAGTCACAGCTAACAGAAAAACGTTGGTCCACAATAGATGCGGACATCGACAACAAGGTTACAAACAAAATCAATAATCTTCCTTGTAAAGGGTTTTACCGTGCGAAATGCAATAAGAAAATGGTTGATTTGATTGATATCGATGACTACACTTTCATATAACTTATGAATCATGACATTCGAATCATTTGGCATTGACCAGAGCTGACCCACAAACCGACGTAGCACAAAGTCAGTTTTTGTTGTCGCTTGTAGTATGCATGAAACGGCAAGCCTGGAGCCGGGGTTTCGCACTGTTATAGACTACATGTGGGCAGATATATAGTGGAGTTACCCACGCATCAGCAGGAGGTTATTTGCGCATTAATATTCAAAGGTAAAATGACGCGTGAATAGGTTATCCTGACAGCACAACGCATGAACGTCCGACATGACAAGACTCGAGTAACAATCAGCGAAGCGAAATCGATATGGTTGAGTCACGAAATTGACAACGTCGATGAGACTGCAGTGGGATTGGGTTTTTAGCTTACTACCGGTAGCAATCAATGTCGTTTGCTTTTATTCAAGTAGAATCTAATTTTTATAAAATTGCACAAAAGATGTCTCGAGTCGTCTCAGATTATAAGATATGAGAAGATATGGCGCCAAACTCAATCACCGTAGGCGAAAAATGCATTACTCACTTGTTCGGACGGAGAAACAGCGTACATCTGTTGTTGTTCCGCAATGGGTAACTCACGGTCGACTGGGATGAAACGATCAGAGTCTATATGCTTGACAGAAGAGCATGCGTGTTGGCTTTTGATGACGTGTGACGAACACACGGTGTGAAAAATGGATTCACAATGAACGCATCTTAGAGCGTTACACCGTGGGGTGACCACGAAGTCGTTGCAGAATCGACACAATTTAGGACAACTGACCGATACCCGATGCAACCTATGCGGTCGTTGTGGTTTGTCTGAATCTGAAAGCAATGAAGCATGATGTATATGCAAATAGAGGATAAAAAGACTCGGGCTTAGCGAAAATTTGCATACCATTGGTGCAAGGCGGCGGAGAATCAGAAGCCAACAAACCTTCATCTGGGGTGGAACGTGAGCTCCGGTTATTACGGCTTATTCGTGGTGGGCGAATAGGAAGCGTAGATGAACCATCACCGGGTATAGAAGACATTCAATTAAACAACATTAATTAAGTTGCGAATTCACCGCCAAATAATGTAAATTGAACCTGAATCGGAAGCGGATCAATTGTGAAGAAAGCCGTTGGGAGGTTTAAGGTATAAAACTAGAAATATCACATCAGGTTTTTAGATAGAAAAAAACACCTGAAAGTAAACGTAATATGTTCACTGAAATCAAGACAAAACGAGTCCCTAGATCGAAAAACGCGCAATCACATAAATTTAAAAAGTCGTGATGCCCACAGAATAAACCATACATTAGTAAAGGTTGATGTATTTTCCTCTAGCTTGTGCAACATGAGAAATCTATGCAGACGCATTGCGTCGAAATATTACATCCCACAGAAGGATCAGTGGACACAAAGAAATTTCGGCGTGCGTGCTACGTGCCTAAATAGTTACGAAAGCATGTTGATGCGAGCAGGTCATGTCACCGACGAAGTGATTGCATTTGGTGGTAGCATCATGTTGCTAGTGTAACTATCTGTTGGCGGATGTTAGGATTCAAGAGGCTACGGACAAAACGAAATGCTGAAGCTACCTGGTTGGCGGTGGTTGGAAGAATGTTAAAGGCCGCTTACTGTATCTCAGCATTAGCACAGAACCTGGTAGAATGTGAAAGAAAAGGGTGTGTGGTCAGTCGATGTTATTTTCGAATAAAGCATAGTCCATCTACTCTAATTGCACTCGAATGAAGGTGAACGCAGCCGAAGATTAATCGAAAATATTCGTTTGCCAGATCGGGGCAAATCCAAAGTCGGTAGCGCAAATGTACCTCGCTGTGCGTACCACAGCCGTTTATGTTATGCAATAGCGTAATATTGTCTAAAACTAAAATACAAAATCCCATGCAACTTGTTATACTCATATGCTAGTTTTTGCGCTTTTTTAAACTGTTTATCTTGTTTCGAGTTGATTGATATGTTCTCTTGTTTCAGATTTGCGTTTTATGATGATGACAATGACACGCTATTGGAGAGTAGGAAATACTGGAATGGAAATTGGTACTCACAACAAAACTCAAATTATTAACCACGTTGTACTTTACTATCAATCTGCAAATCTCATCGCCTATTGGGGACCTGTTTACGCAAAATCAATATTTTGATGCAACGCGGGAAGCCCATGCTACACTAGCACCCATGATTATTTTCTATGCTGACACAACCCACGGTCATTTTCACCTGTTGTTGATGCGCGATCAACATTGTAAATAATAACTACGGGATTACGAAAACGAAATATTCGAATGCTCCAATCGAACACATATTGCCTGCTCTAGGTCGAGAGATTAACGTTAGCGGAATATTGCATCAGAAGAAACCAGATGTTGGTTGCGCATATATATTTGAGCGTATTTTCCTAAATTTGTTACCGATAAGAATCGGAAGCGATCCAGGATTCTCCTCCGCATGAAGAGGATTTACATTCACTGCCGACAACTTTAAATAGCATCACTAGAAAGCAGTGACGTTAGCTCCGAAACGTAGAGTTGCCATCGTCCAGTAGAAACTGTCGATCACCATAACCACGGAGCATAGATCGGGAAGTCCGAAACTGTTCAATGTAATTTGAAATGAACAACAAACAAGAGCAAAGTAGAATTAAAATTATTAGTACCTAGCAATGCTGGCTAGGGAAACAGGTAAAAGTTAAGAGCTGGAATGTATTTAGAAGACAAGCTTAAAATTTCGAACAAGCAGACAAGTGCTGATTGGAACCCAAACTACGATTTTATGTACAACACTCTGATCCCATTTCAGAATTCGAAAAGTTGTCCAACCAGCTCTAGCTTTTAACCGATATCGTGGCACAAAATACACTGTATTGCGACGCCATAGAATCAAATTTTGAACAAAGTTCTTCACCCTAAAGCGAGATGGTAAGGTAGGTCCCTAGGTAGTTAGGCTATGTCCTTAAGCCTGCATAAAATCAATGTCAGTAATAAAGATGATCTGGATACTACCCACACTTCATAGTAGGGTTATTACGATCTCTAAAACGGAAACGAGCTATCTTTGAAAATGCCTCCGTGATATGGCCGGTCTGGTTAAAAATAACAAGCGGTTTGATAAAGAAATGTCAATTCCAGTGATCGTCACGAGAAAGCAGTCATGATATCGCTCCACTACGTCAGAACACTTGTTTTATTTGCATGAGTAAACGGTTTATTAGCTTCAATGACGTTTGCATGTGTTCTACATGGATGTGCCGTGCAGCTAACATCGTGCTAAATTAATTTGTCACCGGTAGTAAGCTTCATGCTGAAACAAGTTGGAGTCTCACAATCAATATTTTTATTTTTTGAAGGATGGGGAATTTGCTGCGCCGGTCGGAATAATGCGAAAGAAAACTCATACATGCCTGCAGACAGAACCGAAACTGTTTTGATTTTGAATGTGACTGGCAATCTCAAAATTTCCCATCAAAGTTTGACGTCCCCCTTATTCGTATTGAAATTCTGTGTTTAAACTATTTTGATTAACTGAAAATTCGTTTTAACGAATAAAGTTCTTTTCTTCTTCTTCTATCATTTCTATTTTCTTTCCCATATCTGCCTAGGCCTGGGCAACCTGACCGTATTTTAGCCCACGTGCAGTCTCTGCTGCGCGGCACTTTGCCTGGATCAGGCTTGTGATTTCATGCATCATGCATGCATGTGCTCCATTATTATGGACGCGTGTTGATTGCTAAGACCGCTTGCTCTCGGGTAAGAATTTTCTCAGTTTCGTACGACAGTCGATACAAAGCTGACTTTTGGAATGACTATTTGAGAATACAACAGAATAAACTCAAGGATGTTATGCAAATATTCTTCGAAAAGAATTAGGGCAATCAAACTTGCCCGCGATGATGCAGTTGGTATTCGATCTCAACGAGAAAAGGATGTATCGTGGCATGAATGCGAAGAAATACGCAAAATCTGAACACACTCAGACCAAATGAAAAAGAAAATAATCAAACATTTATATAGTGCTTATTCTGATGCGAGTATTTAAATCACATTCAAATGAAACAATGTTTGCTATAGTTGAACCATTCAACCACAAGAATGCATAAAGTTTTAAACTAAAACGATTGACGCGAAACATTACACAAAAAGTCCACCACGCATCAAATCAAAAGCAAAGCAAAAAGAAACTAGTGTTGAGATGAACTATGTATTTGCCTATATAGAACAAAAGCGAACAGACGAATTTCAACGATGAATCTTAAACGGTCGCGTCCAATTCCTCGTCATCAATTCTTGGATGAGCGGACCAAAATCGACTGTTCAAGGAAAAATAAGGAATTGTGTTGCGGGTGCTGTTGAATCGCTCGGCCATGTACGAGTGCTCCATGTCATATTCGTAGTAGTATTTGACCACGGCAGATGAGGCACCAAGAATGACAGCGTATTGAAAACGCTTAACTACGGGACCTGTAGGGAGAATGTGAGGGATTTCGTGGACAACATGGACACACTGCAGTACCGACGAACTCAAGAAAGAAGAGGAGAAATATTTTTTCAAACTCTTCAGGAAGAACGGATACCCAAAGGAGTTCATCATTCGCAACAGGGACTCGACAACCCAATCGCGTGTGAACAACACGAACACGGCAAGGTTAACACTACCCTATATACAACATATCTCGGAGATTACCGCAAGAATACTACGCCCACTCGGAATTAGTGTAGCACACAAGCCAGCTTTGACACTGAGAAGCCAACTAGTCTAGGTCAAGGACACGATGGCTAAGGAGGAAAGAAAGAATGTCGTGTACAGAATGCCGTGTTCCGATTGTGAGAAATATTATATCGGACAGACTGGAAGAAGGTTGGAAACAAGGATACATGAACACAAACTGGCCACACGACGACACGACCATAAATCAGTAATATCGGTAAACATGAATCGAGAAGGTCACGAATTCAATCGGGATAGAACAGAAATCATCGCCAAAGGCAGAACTCGTCACGTTCGAGAGTTGCTCTAAGCGTGGTATTCGACAACACAACCAATCAATGAACACCTTTAATTGGATGGGGTCTACGGACCAATGAGAACACGCCAACGAGGACATGCAAGGATTCTAGCCAATCACAGTAGATGAGGTCGCAATGCAGCAGATAAATTCGAATGATGCCGACCGCCCAGTTGCTTCGAAAGAAGTTTCGCTGATGATGTCATCTAGTTTGATGGTATGGTATGAAAGCACAAACCTGATCCAGGCAAAGTGCCGCACAGTCAAAAACTGCGCGTGGGCTAAGATACTGTCTAGTTTGATGACGAAACGTCCGCAAACAACCATACCAACTCGGAGAACAACTATGAACTACAACCATGAGGCAGTTTCAAAATAGAAAAATGAAGTTGATTGGAATATGTTTGGGACCGACCGTGTATTCATAATTGAAAGGAATTTGTGTACAATCGGTTAGAGCAGTTTTTGGTCGTCAGACCAAGTGCGATAGTCAGGACAAAGGAACATGACAAAGTAGCAGTCAACCCACCACCTCTGTTTCTACCTTAAGGGCCTTGACCGTGTTCGCTTGTTAGATTGATGTGCAAATCGACCACTGATCCTGGTCATGTCTACGTGACGTTATACACCCTAAGCTTACTATAGGCCGTTTAACAGTAAAGCAGAAACAGAGGTGGTGGGTTGACTGCTACTTAATTATGTTCCTTTGTCCTGACTATCACTCCTAGTCTGACGAAGCTTCTGTGTCAGAAG
Organism: Atriophallophorus winterbourni; assembly: GCA_013407085.1. Lineage (NCBI taxonomy): Eukaryota > Metazoa > Platyhelminthes > Trematoda > Plagiorchiida > Microphallidae > Atriophallophorus > Atriophallophorus winterbourni. The sequence goes on along the minus strand of JACCGJ010009555.1, from coordinate 39,261 downwards.
TGAAACGGTACCAAAAACTGCTCTAACCAATTGTACACAAATTTCATTCCATCTAGAAGAATGGATCGTTTTTCGATTTGCGGTTCTCGTATGAACGGCTGGTTATTTTGTGCTTTCACATTAAACGGTGTAGTGTAGTTAGTGGTTGTGTGTAAAGCTGCACATTAAGATCAGCTGACATGTGACGGTTAAAAACGTGAAAAACGAATTGTCAACTTATTTTTATCAGAGCTGGCGAAAACTAGTCTATCTAATTGATTGGAATATGTTTGAAGTGGATCGGTTTTCATGTTCCCTGCCCTGAATATCACCCTGGGTCTGAAGAAGCGTTTTTTCCAGAAGTGTAACGTTACCGAAAAATGGTCTATCTAAATTTTATTCAGATGATCGTTACACGTGCTACAAAATGATCAACAGCTGTATTGCATACGAGAATGTACGAGCGCGATCAGTGAGATGTAATGAGAGCGCTGCAGTGAAGTTTAATATATATATATATATATAATATATATATATATATATATATAATATATATATATATAGATATATATATATATATAAGCACGTGGGTGAGACATAAACTGAAAGATTGTAATCAACATAACTTGCATCGATGTTGCTACCCCAAGTCCGTGTGAATACCAACCATGTCGATCTTGGTAAGAAAACGGGGGCGGCCGTTCAGTTGATTTTTAAATTTCACTGCAGCGCTTCTCATTACATCTCACTGATCTGCGCTCGTACATTTCGTATGCAATACAGCTGTTGATCATTTTGTACACGCACGTGTAAGATCATCTGAATAAAATTTAGATAGACCATTTTTCGGTAACGTTACACTTCTGGAAAAAACGCTTCTCCAGACCCAGGGTGATATTCAGGGCAGGGAACATGAAAATCGATCCACTTCAAACATATTGCAATCAATTAGATAGACTAGTTTTTGCCAGCTCTGATAAAAATAAGTTGACAATTCATCTAGCTATATATATATATATATATATATATTGAAAGACTCAATTAACAAGACGTAGTTAAGAACATTGACAAAATATTGAAAACAGAAAACTTACGATTCCAATTGCTGACCACTCCAGCAACCACTCCACCAAAAACGTGATTCCAAGGAGAGTTCGTATCGCCACTTAACTTCGAGGACGCATAAGATGCTGCACCATGACTAACGCCACCAGCAACTGTAATAGCAAACGTGTTACAACTTGCAATTTTAAATCAACCTCCAGCCGCGATCATCTTCAGACATATCAGCCCCGTTTGTCTGAGCGGACCGGCCATGAGGACTGTACCACCGAATAAACCGAAAGCAGTCATCGAAGCTACAAATAAATAGTAATGTAATAAATGTCAGGAGAATGATGTAGGATTGTTAATGAATTTGGAATTAGAAGGCACGTTTAAAATAAAGCACTATCAGAATTTCGTGTTGCAAGGATGTTTCTAGCGGGCCGAGGAATTGGCTTTAACCGTTACTCCCGGATACACACCCGATAGTATGTATAAAAGCACAAGCCTGATTCAGGAAAAGTGCCACACAGTCACAGATAGCACATGGGCTAAGAAACTGTCATGTTGCCCACACCTAGACAGATATGAGGAGGAATGTACAAGTGGGAAAGGTGGTGAAACTCCAGTGCATTTCAGTGTGCAGCTCAATACCGGTGGCCAATCAATTTAGCGCGGTGTTAGCCAGACAGCACAGAAGTACTGTACGATTGCCCACGAGAGTACCACCAGAACACAATGGCAAAATTAAATAATTATTTAAAAATCTTGGAAATCAGCAAACGATCCCTAAACCCCTTTACGCTAGTTGACATGTACATAGTAAAGCCCAAAGATAAGTAGTTACGTATGAGCGTTATACAGCTTGATCCAAAATCAGTACTCTATACTCCATCTGAAATCCAAAGACCTATCAAGATGCCGTATCCAGCAATGGTTTAAAAGACAACTTTGTTTGCCTCCTAATCGCCGTTTTAATGCTGGCTGAAGATTAACTGTCTATCTCTATCAGATGAAGGTGGACAAACGGAAAGCGGTCGTGGATTATACGTGCATGGATACCAGAAACAATAAAATATTGATCAGATATGAGCGATTAACCGTGGAACCAATAATAAGCCTGTATTTGTGTATTTGAACCTGGTGGCTCGGTGTAGTTATCATGTATAACAAATGTTTTAAAGTCAGAATTTGATTACCATCGTTTCACTTTGTTAAAACTAACTAAATCTAGCCCTGTTGTCTAGACATGATGATAGCGAAAAGTCTGAAATCGGTAGGGATTGTACGCGTGGAGTAGTCAACAACAATGAAACAATGTAAAACAGTAGTAAAACAGTAAAACAGTGTTTGATTCACATTACTCAGTGCAAATGAAAATGTTAAATCCAGATGATGGTTTTCTAACTCAGAATAAACTCACTGAAAAAGTATCCAGCAAAACCAGCAACTTTGCAACGAAAATACGGATTCTCAAAATCGTCAGAATCAAAATAGAGTCTAATGTAATTTGGCATGATCGGCAAAAGTTATTGAAATCAGCTGAAAGTAAGTGAAAGAAAAACGAAATAACAGGATCGAAAGCAAAGGGATAACTGGAATAAACACTACTAGCGCTGCCACAACAACGATGGTTATTTAGACTAATAATATAAAAATGTACAAATTACAGTAATTTAAGCATGTAAATAAAAGAGAAAGCATCGCATGGATAGGGCTACAGAAAAGAGAATTATTTAGTAAAAAGACGACAAGCGAATGCATACTTTGCAACAAAATTTCCGGGGCATACAACAATGCCACATGGCCAAAACATTTGTTTGCAAATTCATTTAAATACGTTGAAATGAAAAATGTTACTGGGAGAGCCAACAGAAATATTACCACACACATGCATGGTCGAGAAAAAGTAGAAACAACTTCAATAGTAACAAACGCAGTTTGGTACACCATGTGTGGAAGAATTGGAAATTTATAGCTTGAGAAAGGAAAAAGAAGATCGAAGAAGATTTAACCTATTCAATTGGCTCAAAAGGTTCGCTAACGGAACAGCTTTCACTGAGGCCCGACAGACCATGGCTTTTAACCGCTGAAAATCAATCTAAGTTTGCGAGTATATTGAGAGTATCTTCGATTCAGTTAATCGAAACGCATTGTTTAATAAACTATTACAAAAAGGTTTCCCGCAATTGTGTATGATATATTCCGGGCACTGTATTCCTATAGTTCTTAGCTTGTTAAGGTATCCAATATCCTGTCAGCCTTCATTCATAAGGACACAGGACACCGATAGGTGCGAACCTCTGACACTACACTGTCTTGTGGATAAAGCCAATGCGCTAAAGGTGTTCTGACTGATCGATCAAACAAGCAAGTGAGAAGAATGATTGCTGGTAAAATAGGCTTTATTCAGTTCAAAAGTGGAGTAGAATGATTGCAAAAAGAATATGGTGTGTATAATAATAAGAGCGGAAAACGGTAATAAAGCATATAGAAGCACAGTTCAACCATAGCATTCTCCGCCATCAAATATGAATGAGAGTATGCCGTTGCGTCAATTGTGAAAATCAACCCTTTTTGTTTTGGTACATGCTCCTCGAGTTTTAAATCAGCCGTGCCAGGTTGCGTAAAAGGGAGAGCGAGAGATTTTGCGCAATCAAGAGTAACGAATTCGGGAATTTCAGAAAGTTTGTCAGAACGAACGGACGTGTTTTCTTCAAGATTGAGAGGGCGAGTAGCCTGCAGACAATCGTTACAATTTGGAGCTAGATGGCGGAATGAAACTGTATCTTCTCGAATATTAGGTAAAAGGACGTGGGTATATTTTGGGTTGCTTTCTAACATTTCAAATTCCTCAACAAAAGCATCGAATTTGGAATCCCAGAATGGTTTTGGGCAACACAATACCCGGTGTAGTTGGCCACGTAGGAAGGGTAGTACCTGTCGCTGACGAAAGGTTGTATGCGAATAGGCACTAATGTGGTGGGTTTGTAGCGATGCACAGTAGTGGAAAGAACATCGGCTATGGGTAACATGCTAAGGCTTTATAAAATTACTAGTGCTTGTGGCCTCAAACCACAGTGAGTGAACCCATCCTCGAGGTCGATGGTTCGAGCACAATGAAGCTTTATAGGCGTCTACAAAGATAGAAAATATTTAGGACAGCTGTTTCAACAGCTCCTTCCAGCAGACGCCACCTACATTCTTCACACTACTTTACAATAGTCAGTGTCGTTAGCACCGCATAGTGTCGAAGAAATACGGAGAACTGCAATCTCTATAGCAGCACAAGGAGCTGGGCCCCAACGAGCTCCACTTGGTATTTTTCGAGGAAGGAGGCGAGGCCGTCGTAGCAGAATTGCTTGAACTGTTGGGATAGGTGAGAGGGTACCTGCCTTCTGGGGTGAATCCCTAATAATACCGGTACACAAAGAAGCACACAACGAATGTAAGAACTATCGCGGAATATCGCTTATCCCAGTGGTAGCCAACATAATGGTTGCCATCTTTCTTCCGAGACTTTACCCAATTCGAGATGGCTATTTCTGCGAACAGCACGCTGGTTTTCAAACAGAGCATGGATCCTCAGTGTTATGATTGAATTTTGCTGCTATATGCTTTATTACCATTTTCTACTCTTATTATAATACACACCATACTCTCTCTCTCTTTGCAGCCACTCTACTCCGATTGGAATTGAATAAAGCCTAGCTTACAGGCAATCATTCTTCACAATTGTTTCTTTAATCGATCAATCAGATGGTATGGTATGATATGGTATGAAAGCACAAGCCTGATCCAGGCAAAGTGCCGCACAGTCAGAGACTGCACGTGGGCGAAGATACTGTCAGGTTGCCCAGGTCTAGGCAGATTTGAGGGGGAAAATCGAAATGGTAGTGAAACTCCAGCGTGTTTCAGCATGCAGCTCACTACCGTTGGCCAATCAATTTAGCACGATGTTAGCCGTACAGCAGAGAAATGCTGCACGATTGTACATCCGTGCAGGACTTATGGCAGTAAAAGTCACACCTCCATCTCTCTTCAAAAACTTATCTGCTGGCTGCAAGACTATAGCCACTAAACCCAGACGCTACACTTTTGTCGATGAGCGTTTCATCAGATCGGAGATTGAACAATTGTTGAAAGAAGGTATAATTGAGCCATCATCTTCACCCTGGCGGGCTCAGGTTTTAGTTACTACCAGCGAACGCCACAAAAAGCGGTCAGTTATTAATTACAGCCAGATAATTAACAGGTTCACGCACCTTGATGCTTTGCCCTTTGCCAAAGATCGATGAACTAGTTGAAAATGTCATTGTTTACAAAGTTTTCGGTACTCGAGATCTGCGGAGCGTATATCACCAAATACCCCTATGTGACCAGGATAAACCATTCATCGCATTCAGAGCTGCCGGTAAACTCTACCAATTCTGTCGAATTCCATTTGGTGTGATCAACGGAGTGACGTGTTTCGATGAACTAATAATCAAAGAAAAACTATCTGACACATTCGCGTACATTGACAATGTCGCATCTGTGGTCGAGATAAAGCCTATCACGACAGAAAATTATCCATCTTTTAAAAACTGCAGAAACGTACGGACAAACGTTTAATGAGAAAATCTGAGGAAAAACCTGGAACAGAATCTGGTAGTCCACCTCTTTCTGGCAACCCCCTGCTGCCTTGCAGGTCGCACTTGGTTGTGCAAAGGCTAGAGAAGCTGACTCGAACAAACGCCGAGTGGTGCTGGGGACGCTGCTTTGTACCCAAATCCCCAAGAGCCTTCATTGAAGCCGACTCATCCTCCAGAAAAAGATAGTCGCACAAAAAAGTAAAGTAAAGTAAGAGTATAATTGCCGTAAGTTCTATCAACATACTCGGTTACGAGGTGTCTAAAGGTATCATCAACCCGGACCAAGACCGCCTGGCTCCTCTAAGAGCATTACCACCAACAGTCGATCTTAAATCTCAATAACGAGCAGTTGGCATGTTTGACTATTACTCCCATTTGATACACCGGTTTTCAGACACTATATATCCACTGATCCATAACCGAGTTTTCCCTCTTTCTGAATCTGAGCTTACTGCATTCAAACAGTTAAAAATCCGTCTCGAGGATGCCTCGCTAATCACAATCGATCATGCGGTTCGATTGACAGTAGAAACTAATTCATCTGACGTCACGATCGCCGCAACGCTTAACCAGAGTGGTAGACCAGTAGCTTTCTTCTCACGAACGTTGAATAACAGTGAGCAACACCACTCGGCTATCGAAAAAGAGGCGTGTGCAATCATTGAAGCTGTCGGGAAATGGAGGCATTATCTTATAAACCACCCATTCAGAATAGTGACAGACCAGCATTCCGTCTCTTTTATATAAAACAATAGACAGCGTAGTAAAATTAAAAACGACAAGATTCAACGTTGGCGTTTAGAGCAGTCACAATACCAATATGATGTGATTTACCGACCAGGCCGACAGAATCAAGCAGCGGATTCACTTTCACGCGCCGTATGTGGTTTTGTGGAACCATTAATAAAACTGCGTCAGCTACATGAGAAATTATGCCACACCGGCGTCACCCGCTTCATGCACTTCATTCGAGCGCGAAGCTTGCCTTACTCCTTGGATGAGGTCCGTAAAATGACTGCTGATATTCTGCCTGTTGTGAAATAAAGCCTCGATAATTTAAACCTACAGGCGCCCACTTGATAAAGGCTACCCAGCCTTTACTTTCTTTACTTTTAATTTTGTGCGACTATCTCCTCCTGGAGGATGAGTCGGCTTCAATGAAGGTTCTTGGGGATTTTGGTACAAAGCGGCGTCCCCAGCACCACTCAGCGTTTGTTCGAGTCATCTTCTCTAGCCTTTGCACAACCAAGTGCGACCTGCAAGGCAGCGAGGAGTTGCCAGAAAGAGGTGGTCTACAAGACTCTGTTCCAGGTTTTTCCTCAGGGTTTTCTCCCGAAGCCTTTTCCGCGATCATGTATCCTGCAAGGCAGCGGAGGTTTAAAATCAGGGTTTTCCTTCCCTTAGATGAAATGCACTCCCAAGCTAAGGAGCTCCATCTGCCCGAAGCAAACTGGTTTTCAGGCGCCAGTCACTCGCCTTCGCCCCTTCTCCTGTTGTTAGAAGCAGTTCCGCCGGGTTCGGGGAGCCACTCGTGCAAGCCAGAAGCTGGACTTGGTTGTCAGAGGCTATTTGAGACGTGTGCCATATGGGAGCATTTTATAAACAGTGGGAGCTTATCCCCAATGCCACCCCCGGCTATGACAACCTTTGGAACCCAGCCTTTCGAAAGACTCAGCCTCGATTTCAAAAGGCCACTAACATCAACGAGCTGGAACAGTTACTTGCTAACAATCATTGATGAACATTCCAGCTTCCCGTTCGCTTCTCCTTGCACTGGCATGTGTGATGTGGAAACACAAGCCTGATCCGGGTAAAGTGCCGCGCAGTCAGAAACTGCACGTGGGCTAAGATATTGTCAGGTTGCCCAGGCTTAGACAGATATGATAAAAGAAATAGAAATGGTAGTGAGACTCCAGCGTGTTTCATCATGCAGCTCACTACCGGTGGCCAATCAATTTAGCCTGATGTTAGCCGCACAGTACAGAAATACTGCACGATTGCACGCCTGTGCATCACAAACTATCATCAACTGCCTTCAGGTAGTTTTCACAACATTTGGCACGCCAGGTTTTATACACACTGATCGCGGTCCATCTTTCATGTCTACTGAATTAAGACAATTCCCCACAATGGCTTCGCAACAAGCCGTAAAACGCCATATAATCCACAGTGCAACGGTCAAGTGGAACGGCTCAATGGCACTTTATGGAAGTCGATTCTACTTACTCGGAAATCCCGTGGTCTCCTTACTAGGCAATGAGAGACGGTCCTTCTAGATGCACTGCATTCAATTCGGTCGCAACTGTGCACCGCTACAAACACCACACCGCATGAACGCCTATTCGCATACAATCGTCGATCAGCGACTGGTACTACCCTTCCTACGTGGCTAACTACACCTGGTTTTGTGTTGCTCAAGAAACATTCCCGGGATTTCAAATATGATACTTTTGTTAATGAAGTTGAATTGTTAGAATGCAACCCGGACTATGCCCACGTCCGTTTACCCGATGGTCGAGAAGATACAGTTTCAATCCGTCATCTAGCTCCAAAAGGTAACGATTGTCTGCAGGACACTCGCCCTACCAATCTTGAGAAAAACACTGCTGTTAATTCTGACGAACATTCTGACATTCCTGAATTCAGTGCCCATGGTTGCGCAAAGTCCATCGCTCTCCATTTTAATCAACCTGACGCAACTTAATAGAAATTCGAGGATCATATAAAAAACAACAAAGAGTTCATTCTTGCAATTTACACAACAGACAAGCATCATATAACACTTTTTAACAGCATTCAAATTCAGCTGATGGAGAATCAAGAATAAGAAGATGCTCTAAAATTGCTACAGTGAATAGCGAGCAAAATGGAGGACAACCTAAGCATGGTAATCATGGGATGTAATCAGAGAATAACTTACCCCAGTCACGGTCTAAACCCTGCTTGAAAGTTGAGACGGAACTACAGGAGATAAGTTCTTCAGGGAGCTTGTTCCAGAAGTTGACCACCCTGAAGCTGAAAAAGTTTTTCCTAGAATCTAGTCGACATCGTTCCTTAGCAAGCTTGAGTGTGTGTCCGCGAGTGCCCAGCTTAGGACTTAAGGTAAAGATGTCATCTGGATTAACGCCGCTTAAGCCCTTTAAGATCTTAAAGGTTTCAATCAAATCACCTCTCAAGCGACGACGCTTAAGAGCGAAAAGACCCAGAGCCCAAATGCGATCAGCATAACTTTTCCCACGCTGACCCTCAATCATGCGTGTTGCTAGTCGCTGGACGCTTTCAAGTCGAATGATATCCTTCTGGTAGTGAGGACACCACGCCTGGACACAATATTCCAAATGCGCCTGACTAACGCCTTGTAAAGTGGCAGGAACACGTCGGGACTTCTGCTGGAAAGCACCGACTTCAACCGAAAGAGCACATTGCGTGCACGTTGCGCTGCAACAGCGCATTGGTCCTCCCATTTGAAGTCAGCTCTAACTAGAACACCCAAGTCCTTAACCCGCTGTGTGGCATCAACGCTAATAGGAGTACCTGACACCTGGACTGTGATCTTGTCGACCAGAGCAGACAAGAGTTGGCACTTATTGAGGTTCAGTGGGAGGTCCCAAAGTATGGACCAGTCAATGACCCGCTCGAGGTCGTGCATCAGAGTATCTTCATTCGTTGAACCAATGAACTTCACGTCATCCGCAAAAATGAAGCACGGGCACTCCAAGATAGGCGACAAGTCATCGATAAAAATCAGAAAGAGCAGCGGACCTAGCACAGACCCCTGAGGCACCCCACTTATCACCTCCGTTTGGATCGACAACGTAGATTCTACTCGTACTCTAAAGGTCCTACCTGTCAGGAATGATTTTATCCAAGCAAGTAAACTACCCCGTATGCCTTTTGCTGCCAGCTTAGTTTCTAAAAATCTGTGGCTGATGGAATCGAAAGCCTTGCTAAAATCCAGGTAGAGCGCTTCGACCGGCTTCCTTCATCCAACCTTTTCGTAGCAATATTGAGGAAACTCAAGAGGTTAGTCAGACAAGACCTCCCTTTCAGGAATCAATGTTGAGCTACACTAAGTAGAGAATGCTGGCAGATTTTGTCGCGTATAAGTCTTTCCAATACTTTCGAGACGATGCTGGTCAGGCTGACTGGTCTATAGTTACCAAGAATCGACCTGCAACCACCTTTGTGTATTGGTACTACTATGGCTTCAGCTCAGTTCAGTTGCACAGGACAGTAAGTGGCGAACGAGCCAATCGAGCGTCCAGAATTTCTTTCGGTGGAAAGCTGCAGAGAAGCAACCACCACTGCCAAAGCGTTTATTCTCAATGTGATTTGAATATCTTCGACGATCGCGATTCCAAGGGATTATCCGGGTTGTATTTAGGAAGCACCTCGGAAAGCTGCAGACAAGCAACCACCACTGCCAAAGCGTTTATTCTCAATGTGATTTGAATATCTTCGACGATCGCGATTCCAAGGGATTATCCGGGTTGTATTTAGGAAGCACCTCGTTATGGAAGATGCTGGAAAGATAAGAATACATTTCTCTTAACCAGTAGGTCAGCTAAAGGAGAGTTGTGTATTAAACAAACAGAACTTTAGCATTTACTTACTTACCAAACAAAGCTAAAAATGGTGAACAACCTAATCTTGAAATAATTCCTTAACAATTCCAAAAGTAAGTTTATTTCCATAAACATTTTCCATCATGATGCCGTGTGTCGTTTTGTTAAAATCAACTGAACACACACTTGCGCTTCCTACAGCGTGAACGTCGAATAACTTACGTGGTGCCGAACCACTATTTACTTGTTTTCGGATTACTGACCCAGCACATTTCTTCTCGTTTCGGTTATTCACTGCTTGTTTCATCTACGACGAGCAATTATCCCAGTGAAGAAATAACACGGGCCAAATATATTGTTTGCAATAATCCGAGTGGACCACACAAGTCTGTAAGTCTGTTGTTGATACTAAGTGTCATCTTATCTTACATAAATATAATTATATATATTTATACATAATTTCACACACTTATAATAATTCATAACACTTAAAATAATTCTTATTCACGCAACCCTCGGCTTATCTGCTACAAACTGATGAGCCCGACGTGATTGAACTTAGCTGCAACATGATATATTACCATTTCTACCCTTATTATATTATACACCATACCCTCTCTTTCTTTGCAGCTACTCTACTCCAAATGTGAATTGAATAAAGCCTAGCTTACGGGCAATCATTATTCTAACTTGTTTGTTTGATCGATCAATCTGAACACTCAGACCAGATATTCGTTCTCCGCCAGTTGCAAGAAAACCAACACCAGTATCGGCGACCAACCATAGTGGTCTTTATGGACAGACGAGCAACCTTTGAGCCGGCTAACAGGTTCGCTTAATTCACAATGACTTGACTTGACTTACTTGACTTAATCCCTTGAGTTCCTGGAGGAACATAGGGCCTCGGCAACTTGTCTCCACTTTGGTCTGTCCATAGCAGCCAGTTTGATGTTCCAGTTAAGTCCACACTTGCGGATTTCCTCTTCACACGAGCGCCTTGGGCGTCCGACCCGTCTCTTGCCGATTGGGTTCCATACCAGAGCATGACGTGTGATGTCATCATAAGGTTTCCGCAAGGTGTGCCCAACCCATCTCCACTTTCTTCTACTGATCTGCTGGGCGATCGGGTCCTCAGCAGCAATCTGCCACAGGTCTTGATTCCTTATCTTTTCTGGCCATTTTACCCCAATAATTCGACGAAGGCAATTATTGTGGAATGATTGCAAGCGGCCAGAAGACTTTGCTGTCACTCGCCAAGTTTCCGATCCATAGAGTAGCACGAATTTGACGTTGCTTCTGAATATACGGAGTTTCGTACGTTTTGATAGAACCTTCGACTCCCAAATGGGTTTCAGAGCTATGAACGCGTATCTTGCTTTGCCGATTCTGTCGGCTATGTCTTCGTCCGTGCCACCACTTATTGACACAATGCTGCCGAGGTAGACGAATTGCGTGACGTCTTTGACTGCTTTACCATTGATGGTGATTGATGGGTGCTCATCAGTTAGCACACGTAGGACTTCTGTTTTTTCGGTATTCACGCGTAGTCCTGCATATGAAGCAAAGTGTGCTAGTCTATCGGTCTTTCTCTGAAGACCATTATATATATTATATACACTCGAAGCTCGGTACTATCCACCTCGTATACTATGCCACTCTCGCTACTATGTCCACTTTTGCTCGGTCCGACAGAATTCAATACAAATAATTTACTATGCCACTCCCTCTTCCTCGTTTCCAGGCCACTATTCTGTAACTATTTAAAAGTGCATTTTGCGCATTTTACCCATATAGTCAGTATCAGTATCAGTATCAGTATCACAGGGCGATAGTCGACCAAGTCGAAACGAGTGCCCGGTTTCAAGGTCAAACACGCGATGTTTCTCCCTGACGTCAGCTACAACAAGCCAATCACCTCACTCACAACGACGAGCCTCTTTCCTACTCTTGCTTTAAGTATCGATAGATAGACCCACGAAAGCGCGCGCACAAACAGACACTCACAACAGTGACATCGTTATTTTTCAAACTATTCAGCCCATAATGTCAGCTCAGAAACGCAAGCGAACCGACTTTACGCTGAAGGAGAAGTTCGAGATCATCGATGCTGCGAAGAAGGAGCCGAATCAGTCCAAGTTGGCGAAGGAGATTAGCAAGAAATGGAGCGTCGAAGTTAAGAGTACCACCGTGAAGGGCATTCTCAGCAAGAAGGATGCAATTGAAGCTGCAATCAAAGCTGGAGTTCCAACGGAGCGCGTGAAGCTGACGCAGCCTCGCGACCCGAAGTTTGAGGAGTGAGTGCTGATGTGGCTGATGCAAGCAAGAGGACTGAATCTGCCTGTCAGCGGCGTTCTGATCAAGGAGAAGGCGATAAAACTGGCCGAGCTGATGCACATCCCAGACTTTATGGCGAGCGACGGTTGGTTAGACAGCTTCAAGAAGCGCAATGACGTCACGTTCAAGACAGTGCAGAGCGAAGCTGGAGCGGTGGAGTCCCAATCCCTTATTGATTGGCAGCAGCAGGTTCTCCGGCCCTTACTCAGGCAGTTCTCTTCAGGTGATGTCTTCAACCTGGACGAGACGGATGCAAGCGTGTGATCGGCTAGACAACGAGATGAACGAGATCCGACGAAAAACTTGCGTCAGCCGACGATTTCTGAGAGCTTTGGACTGATCGATTGAGCAAATAAATGATGGACTTGAGAAAATAAAGCCGTTTTTACAAAACCTCGTTACTATGCCACTCTCGCTACTATGCCACTTTTGCTCGGTCCCAACGGGTGGCATAGTACTGAGATTTCAGTGTATACTCAAATCTCGGTACTATGCCACCTCGTTACTATGCCACTCTCGCTACTATGCCACATTTGCTCGGTCCCGACAAAATTCAATACAAAATAAATTTACTATGCCATTCCCTACTCTCGTTACTATGCCACTATTCTGTGACTATTCAACCCTTAACTGCCTGAATTATTTTACAAGCGTCACCATACTTCGAAGTTTGTTGACAACTGGCGCGCCGCATGGCTCAGCCGTCTCAAACGCGTATCAAACGAGAGCAGAACGTGCGCCGAATCCGATACTCCCGACATACGGAAGTGATCTGTCTAATTTATCATATCATAAACCTTTAAATTTTGTGTACCGAATTTGACCCATTTAACCGTTAAGGGTAAAAAGTGCATTTTTGAGCATTTTACGCATATTGTCAGCCGGTTTCAAGGTGAAACACGCGATGTTTCTCCCTAACGCCAGCTACAACAAGCCAATCACCTCACGTACAACGACAAGCCTCTTTCATACTCTTGCTTTAAGTATCGATAGATAGACTCACGAAAGCGCGCGCACAAACAGACACTTACAGCAGTGACATCGTTATTTTTCAAACGATTCAGCCCATAATGTCAGCTCAGAAACGCAAGCGAACCAACTTCACGCTGGAGGAGAAGCTCGAAATCATCAATGCTGCGAAGAAGGAGCCGAATCAGTCCAAGTTGGCGAGGGAGATTAGCAAGAAATGGGGCGTTGACATTAAGAGAACCACCGTAAAGGGCATTCTCAGCAAAAAGGATGCAATTGAAGCTGCAATCAAAGCTGGAGTTCCATCGAAGCGCATGAAGCTGACGCAGCCTCACGACCCAAAGTTTGAGGAAGGAGTGCTGATGTGGCTGAAGCAAGCAAGCAAGAGGACTAAATCTGCCTGTCAGCAGCGACCTGATCAAGGAGAAGGCGATAAAAACTGGCCGAGCTGATGCACATCCCAGACTTCATGGCGGGAGACGGTTGGTAAGACAGCTTCAAGAAGCGCAATGGAGTCGCGTTCAAGACAGTGCACGCGAAGCTGGAGCGGCGGATTCCCAATCCATTATTGATTGGCAGCAGCAGGTTCTCCGGCCCTTAATCAGGCAGTTCTCTGCAGATGATGTATTCAACCTGGACGAGACTGATGCAAGCGTGTGATCGGCTAGACAACGAGATGAACGAGATCCGACGAAAGATGATGCGTCAGCCGACGATTTCTGAGAGCTTTGGACTGATCGATTGAGCAAATAAACGATGGACTTGAGAAAATAAAGCCTTTTTAACAAACCCTCGTTACCATGCCACTCTCGCTACTATGCCACTCTTGCTCGGTCCCAACGGGTGGATAGTACTGAGATATTAAGTGTATATATATTATATATATATTAATTCAAGGTCAACATGGAATTTTAATTCTTACGAATCGTTTGAAATTGTATTTAATTGATTATTGCCGGATTTCAACATGGTTATGATTATAAAATATGCAAAAGTAGATAATGCAGCATCTACTGCAACGAAGATCCAAGGGAATTGGCGCCCGGCTGCTCACTCGGGGGATTCTTGTCCCGTATGTGTAGTGGATATTGACGAATGGATCCTGAGACTGAGTGGGTTCCAGTTATATCTACATACAATTTTGACTCCGAGACAACCAGAGAAAAACGAAGACCATGCATGGACAAAGAGTATATTATGTTTCGCGATTACTCATCAGTACCAATTTCTTCGAAATATTCACAAAGTTTATCACAACGATCCACATTGGAAGCACTGGACTCAAGTTCCGCTCTTATTTGAGCTTATCAGAACTGCATATCCTGTATCGGGTCTGACTCGAACCCAGGACCTTTACCATCGTAGTCTCACGCCTTACGGCCTGTGCTACCATCCCTCGTTTGACCGATCGCGATTAAGCTTCATGAAAGCTGATTAGCTCTCGTTATCTTTGGTCTGACATGCATAAAGACATTAAGCTCAGGACAAAGAGTTTCCTCCGATGTCAACAGAGCAAAATCTAACGTCACGCCATCAGATCCCCTCCTATATTTCCACCTGTTTCGAAGCGCTTTCAGCACGTTCAGTTGAATATCGTTGGTCTATTAGCGGTCTCTAACAATCGTTCTGTATATTGACCTGCGTCGACCGTTTTACCCGTTGACCATTGGCTGTATCCATCCTAGATATCAGTGAAGAAACGGTTGTGAAAGCTTTCGTTCAACATCGGGTCAGCAACTTTGGTGTACCGAACAGATAGTGGACGAACTATCGATTAATCACCAATCGAGATCGATCGTGAGATCAAATTGTGATTTTCGCTCACTGTGTGATATTCACACACTTGCTCACTTTGTGATATTCATTCATTCGTTTAATACACGAATACAGTTACGGTTGTGTTCTGTCGAACCCACGGCAGGGCAAGTAGTAGCAAACCACAGATATAACAGGTTCACTGAATCAAAGCCCTCACTAAAGTCAAGATGGAAGACGTCGCCCGCTATACTATCATCAATCCTCTTCGTGACCGCGTTTAGTCAAACATGACCTATATTTTTGGAATCCGTGTAGTGCGGCATTCAGTAGAGAATGTTTGGTTAGGTATCCACAAATTTTGTTGCGGATCAACCTTTCCTTAACCTAACATAGTAATTTAGTGAGGCTAACCGGGCGCTTATTTTTGACCGCCGAAGAAGCTCCTCTCTTATGCATAGGCACTACAACGACTGTTCTCCAGTCCAAAGGGAGGATGCTCTGTCTGATGGATGTCCTGAAACGTTCTGCGATTGGCGCAGCTAATCTAGTAGGTTGCAGTAAGATCATTTCTGGATGGATGTTATCGGGCCCTGCTGACTCGTTGTATACTAGGCTGGACAAATATAGTCACGACATTGTGTACCCCCAATGTAAGCTCGCTGCAGAGGGGGGTTCATTGAGTGCACACTGGATTGTTGGCGCGGTGTCGTTCGAGTTATCATCTCGATGTTGCTATACTTTGAAAATGCAAGGAAAACAAGTGAGTCTGTTATATACGTCAATGACCGTAAATACTTCTCTTGGTGTTGAGCCTTTTGATTAAACTTAGCTGTAGTATCGTTCCGTATGAGTATGAAGCGGGGCCTTTGAATCGGCCGTGCTCAAAATTAATGTTTTCATGCGTTTTTATTTTTTCAGTCAACACGGAACCTTTTGTTTTCGAAACGTTTTAACATGTCGCGAACATGTAAACGAAGGACGTTTGATGCACCGCACGCTTTAAATGCTGCGAAATATTTTTATTTTGAAGGATGGGGAATTTGCTGCGCCGGTCAGAAAAATGCGAGAGGAAACTCATACATGGGGGTTTAAAAATCGTGCAGCATGACTTTTCACCAACATCCATCACAATCACAAAGCCTAATGCCTGCATACGAAACCGAAGCTGTTTTGATTTTGAATGTGACTGGCAATCTCAAATTTTCTCATCAAAGTTTGACGTCCCTCTTATTCGTATTGAAATTCTATGTTTAAACTATTTTGATTAACTGAAAATTCGTTTTAACGAATAAAGTTTTCTTCTTCTTCATTTTCGTATAGATCGAGTCTCTTTTCAAAAACGAATTTGACAGCATGTATCTTGAAAACTGCGATATTCCGCTCATCCTTTTTCAGCATGTGGGAGCGAGCTTAAAAGAATCCATCATGCGTCGCGTTGAATTACCGTACGGAAGACTGAGGCTGCTCACCATTGAGGTCAACAATGTTTGCGAACGAGTACGAAAGAGGCGAATCGTTCTTGAAGTTAAAGGATGTTTTTTAATGTTTACCCACATCTCATCTACATGGTCTATGTTTTGCCATGGGAGTAGCACTGCTGTCTGCAGAAGGGCAGCAGGGTCTATCCAATGAAAGAATGTAGAAAGCTTAATTGAGGATTTACCAGAAGACAAGTGCAACCCGCAAGCTAACACTGAAATAAATTAGTCGTTCCGACGTCGTCGACTATCACCCTGTGATACTGATACTGATACTGATAGAGTATATGGAGGTTGACCCTCACGGAATCTTGTTTGTTCGTTTATGTGTTGGTGACGTGCATTGGAGTGTAGCAATTCTAAAAAGTCCTTCGCGTTTCGTGAAGCATGCGAGGTTTAGTATTCTCAATTCATTTCGGAATGTTTAAAATCACCGAGGGCTGTAACGACTAAAGTCGTGGTTTAACGCGTACACCATCCGTTTCTTAGTTCAACAAATTCAAAATAATAATTCAAGTTACTACGGTTATATTAACAAGAATTATAGACAACAACAATTGACAAACCTCAACTGTACCGGGTTGTACAAATGATGTAAGCCAAAAATGCTCAAAGGTTCCAAATGACAACAATAAATTCAGCCAATGCTGACAACATAGATTGCCAAATGATAAATGCCAGAGGATAAAATTACCAATAAAATGGTGAACAATCGTCTCTGTTTTCTTAAAATACCACGTGCAAAAATATGTGGAATTTAATGGCAGCCAAGCAATATGAATTACTTCAATAAAAAAGGGGGTGTACAAGTGGATAAGGAAAATGTGTACACAAAAACAATGGAAGATAAAATTGTTGAGAATTAAGAAGAATCTAATTGTTCAAACATAAAATTAGAAGGCATTTTACACAAAATTTCGTCATTTACACCGCCCGTCAAATTCCTTCTAAACCTGGTGTTCTGAATGAAACTAACTGAATGGTTCTGCCTCCCTACCCAACTCCTCCAATCTTGACCAAAAAACGTAGACAAACGGCAAGTGACTTTATTGAGTTGCGAGTCACACACGCTACATTGAATTGCTTTCACTGGACATCTGTGGCTTTTTATAGAGAAAACGTTTGCCAAACGTAGACTCACCACGTTCTCCAGGTTTTGCTGCTGGTCGTTCAAGAAGTTTGAGCTTGCCCTATTTGCGCCGCCGCGCCAGCCTCCGGGCATTTCTCTTCTCGAGTTCCATCCAGACAAAAAATTAGGCGTGAAAGCCTTTTTCAACTAGAAAACCGACGACGAATTATGTTTATTCCTCGTTTTGAATCCATTGACGTTATTTTACAACTGGCACATTTGAATTCAGCTTGCTTGGTGCGCTGTATATTAACGACTTTAGGCCACACATCGATGGCTTGTTTTAGAAAGTTTGGGTCGTTTACTCGAAATAATAATCGATAAAATTTCATAGCAGCAACCGGATTAGATTGGGTACCAACATGCATTCACTGGCATGGTATCGTGTATTCGTGTACGAACGTCAAGCGAATCGCTACGAACGTTAGGATACGACTAGTTCAATTGGCAATATAAAACAAAACGGTCATCGAATCAGTCCAAAAGTTAATGTTTTTAACAAGTTCACCAGAAGCGGATTTTAGTATCAGATATATACGTACTGCAAAAACCGCTGCAAACAATTTCAACCTAGGAATCGATACTGTTTTCAAAGGATTCACTCGAGATTTCGAAAACAGGAGACGAACCGGCGAAATGACTGAATCACTACATGAACGTCTATATGCAACAGCGCTATGGCCAGATTCCGAGGCATCACTGAAGACGTGTAAATTTAAGGATGTCATACTTTCATTTACTTCGCTAATGCGTCGCGGAACACATAACTTTTTGATCGCATGCATGCTGTTGATCCACTTATCGCACACCAGCTGAATATCATCACACATCTGCTCGTTCCAACTTAAAGGTTTTCTGCAACAACATTTTAGCGATTCTTTTTCAAGGAATATTCAAGGACTCATCAAGCCAAGTGGGTCTTACGAGCCACTGACTACTGACAATAAACTTCGTTTCGTTGTTGGGCGTTTTGCAAGATTCAGATCAAACGCAAATTCTTCTGTGGCTGCATCCCATTTAACACCCAGCATTCTTTCCATCGGTAGCTTATCTTTGCTAAAGGCTCGTACATTAGGTGCCAGGTCATCCGCAGGCACATCATCAAGTAACATACGGTCATTGTAAATCCACTTTGTAAAGCGAAAACCTCCCAATCTTAACAATGTTGTCACGGCTTCTTTATCATCACACGATCGTTCATTTCCATCGGGAGATATGTCTGCATTGCATAGACGGTTGATACATTCATTAATCAACCTTTTCTTCAGAATAAAATTCAAACAAAAGATATCCTCTGAGGTTTGGCATGCGGTCCTTGCAACCCAATAACGTTTTCCTTGCAAATGGACGGCCTTTGCCTCTTAAACGCAGTTCCAAAGCTCAATTTGCTTCAGGAACAATAAATAAATAAATGAATAAATTTTATTCTTGACAATCAAAGGCATGTTAAACTTGATCAATAATTTCTAATAGCTTTGTGCAATCAGATTATAGTATGTACATTTGCAAAAACAATGTGTTCGAGGTCATTTGTTTCAGCGGAATTTAACGTTCAATAAATATAAAGGTAACGGTATTTAAACTTGTTTTCAGGTAATCGGTACGTGATATGATATAGTACGAAAACACAGGTATTGCGAGGAAAATTCTAGAATGTTTTCGGCAACACGGATGATCAACGGATAAGGTCCATCAAAGATGCGCGAAGAATCTCGATTGTTGATGTTCCAAACTTTTTCATTTTGATTGTTGTAAATAGATTGATCTTTCCTGAACATGAACCGTTTTCTTGTCCGCTAAGCGAAGGGGATTCGTTCCACTAGTTTGAGGTCTGGGGGCCAGTTTCATTTTTGTGCGGATTGAGAATTTTGCTGTGGAGAAAATACTCAGAAGCGAGAGAATGTTGTTTCGAACTTTATGAACGTTTATTTAATATAAATACCCAGGAATGCCATTATTATATAAATCATCAGATAGAACATTTAAATTAAGAAGATTGCGATTTTTTTCCATGGCAAGAAATGAAGCTAGATGTGATTTGAATTCATTTGAAGAGGAAATAAATAAATAAATATTTTATTCTTGGAATTCCAAGGCATGCTAAGCATGATCGAAAATTATCAAAGTTGTTTGTATACATGAAGCATAAAAAATGGACAATAATTATTAACATTTTCAAGGTCATACGTGCTGGTAATTTTTCGTTCGTTAAAATCGCCAAGGTGAATGATAATTAATCAGTTTTGCATTAATTAAATATATGAGCAGTTATTGTATGAAAAGAAAATCGGGTGAGGGGAAAAATGACACGAATAATATTAAAGAACGATGGACCGGAACATCGAAGATGTGAGGAATCTCGAAGATTCAGAATCTTCAAAAATGTTCAGTTGGAACACATTATTATTGTCGAATATATGTTTTGAATGAAGAGTGTCCTTTTGTGGGTATTCGTAGAAGATTCGGCGTAGCAGTGCTGACTCGTTTGTGAGCTGTAATTCTTCATATGGATGTAAAGAGGTAATCTGGAAAATAAATACTAAGGGACGGAGTGACTGTTCATTATGAAAGTTGAAAAACTGATATCACTATTAATATCCAGCAATGCCATGATTGAATAGTTCATCTAATGAGACATCTAGGTTGAGAAGTTTCATTAATTTTTCAACTATGAGAAATGAATTTAAATGTGATTTAAAATCACATAGTGAGGTACAAAGTCTCATGTTTTTCGGGAGAATTTTCCAGAGTTTAACGTTTTTTATTTAGGTAGAAGTTACTTTTTACTTTTGTACAGGATCTAGGTGATTCCACTAGGTTATCTTGATTTCTTAAATTATATCTAGAACCTTATCGGAAGCGAATAAGCGAATTTACATCTATATTATTAGAAGATATCATTCTAAAGAACAGTTTAGATTGTGTCTAATTCGACGGAACCATAGTGGTTCTAGCTTGAGATGCGCACATCTTCCTCTATATGATTGATTCGAGCTATATCCAGTGATTGATTTGGTAAAAGTACGTTGTACTTTTTCCAAAAGGATGGTATCGGTTTTATTTATACTGCTATCTATTATAATACAGTAATCAAAGTAGGGTATGGTTTAAAAGTTTATAAAGTTCTAACTTACAGTGTGGGAGCGTAAAGAACTTATGAATCATATTTACTCTCTGTTTTGCCTTTGAGATCACATAATGTATATGCTCGTTGAATGTAAGCTATGCTGAATATTCGAACCCAAGATAACGTGTGCAATAGATAATTTGAATAGAATTACCATTAAGAAGGATTGAGTTATCAGGAATTGTACATCTTAAAGACATGAACTTAGATTTTTCTACAGAAAATGAGAGACCAATAATTTTACCCCATTTATATAATGCATCCAAATCTTTGTTTAGCTTGGCAATGTAAGTTTGTGTTCCAGAAGATGGGAAGAAAATTACTACTTTCATGTCGTCTGCGAACAAGAATAGTTTACTATGAGAGACGACTGTATGTACATCATTTATGTATACGAGAAAAAGTAATGGACCTAAAACATTGCCTTGTATCACGCCACTTGGAATCGGCAAGGTGCGCGATCTGTGACCATTGACCTCGACACAGTATGTGCGATCTGTAAGAAAAGAAGTGAGCCAAGAAGATTGGCACCTATACCAAATGAACTCAGCTTAGATAGTAATAGGTTAGGCGGTACTGTGTCGAAAGCTTTGGTTACATCAAGGAAGACAACTATAACTGAAAAGCCAATTTCAATTGAACTTGTGATGCAGTCTAAGTATTCTAGCTGGCAAGTAATGCAGGATCTTTTGTTAAGAAATCCGTGCTGTGCCTTAGAAAAGAAACTAGGTGTCAGGTATTCTAGTATAGCTTTCTTTACAATTTTTTCAATTATTTTTGATAAGTAGGCAGTATGGTTTATTGGTCGGTAGTTAGTAACTAAGTGTTTTGAGCCAGATTTGTATCTAGGTATAACAATTGAGTGTTTCCATTCTGCCGGAAAGGTACCAGATTCAATAGATGCGTTAAATAGGTTAAGCAGGAGAAGTTGAAAGTCTTTACCACCCATTTTGCATATGGCTGGAGGTATGCCTGCTGTGTCAGGTTTAAGACTGACAGTATATTGCTGACATAATTTATTTATGTCACTCAGGTTTATACTTAAAGTATTTAGTGTATTCGGCGAAGGAAGATGACTGGTTGTGTAAACGTGGTTTGAATTGTTGTAGGTAGAGTTAAAGTACAGAAGGAATTCTTCGCAGATAGCATCAGGTGAACTAACAATTGTTTCAACGGCGGATGATTTACAATATTTGATAATGAAATCTATGTTGCTGGGTGAGTTGGATGATCTTAACTTGAAAAGTTTACTTAGTGATTTCGGCTTATCCTGACTTATAAGAGCTTTGTTTTCGTCGGCTCTAAGCGTGCTATCTAAAGCATATCTGTGACTTCTTGATAGTTCATAAGAACGAAGAAGGGCGAAAATGTCATGTGTTTTTACAGCAACAGAATGTAGTTTCATCATTTTCTTTTCTATTTTCTGGGCTTTCGTTAATTTTGTGTGCCTTATGAGCTTATATGATGCCTTCATATGTAACCCTTTCAATTCTGAATGAAATGTTGAAGAGACTGTTGTTAAATCACTAGAGATGAAGAATCGGCTCTAGTCTTTTGTTCTAATGAATTCTGACAGTAGATTCCAGTTAATGTAGTTTTAGGTATGCTTATTATTAGATGGCTGCAAAGAATTGGCAAAAGAATACCAAAATATTCATTTGCATGCTTTTCCATCACACACACCCCACGACCGGTTTCGTGCTGTTTGCACTCATCAGGTAGAGACAGTAAGATCACGATCCGCCTGCACCTTGGAAAAAGATTTAAATAAATAAATAAATAAATGAATAAAAATATTTTATTCTTGGAATTCCAAGGCATGCTAAGCATGATCGATAATTATCAAAGTTGTTTGTATACGTAAAGCATAAAAATGGACAATAATTATTAACATTTTCAAGGTCATACGTACTGATAAGTTTTTCGTTCGTTAAAATGGTCCAGGTTAATAATAATCGATCAGTTTTACAGAAATTCAATATATGAGTAGTTATTGTATGAAAAGAAAATCGGGTGAGGGGAAAAATGATACGAAGAATATTGAAGAACGATGGACCGGAACATCGAAGATGCGAGGAATCTCGAAGAGAGAGAATCTTCAAAAATGTTTAGTTGGAACACATTATTATTGTCGAATATATGTTCTAAATGAAGAGTGTCTTTTCGTGGGTATTCGTAGAAGATTTGGCGTCCCAGTGTTGACTCGTTTGTGAACCGGAATTCTTCATATGGATATAAAGAGGTAATCTGGAAAATAAATACTAAGGGACGGAGTAACTGTTCACTATGAAAGTTGAAAAACTGATATCACTGTTAATATCCAGCAATACCATGATTGTATAGTTCTTCTAATGAGACATCTAGGTTGAGAAGTTTCATTAATTTTTCAACTGTGAGAAATGAATTCAGATAATAATAATACTATATTCTTGGTAAACCAAGGCATGCAAAACATGATCAGGTTATCAATGTGTACAAAATAAATAAATTGTAAAATGACCTTTTCAAGCGGAATTTTTAAACATTTTTCCGTTTAATAAAGGATGGTAAATTTACAAGGGTAAGAAAGTTAATTTTTTTCGCGCAATGTCACACAGTAATAAAGTTTCATCTAGATTGCATCGAAATAATCAAACGAAGAGGATGCAATTAATTCTGGAGCAGAGATTGAAAAAAAAGAAAATAACATAAAAAGTTATGAAGGAAATGGTGCGTTTGAAGATATAAATGTCACAGTAAAAATAAATTTTCGAAATAAAGAAAGTTCCTTCATATATATATAAATTGACTTCTTCGGAATGTTGGTGGGTGTGATTGAAGAAAAGCACATAAAAATCCGAAGTTAAATTGAAAAAATTAGAAAATGGAGGGGATAAGGGGAGATTGTGGTTTAAAATTGCATGAGGTTTGGGCCGGTTGTACGATCCAGGAAAGTCGAAGAATTGTCTAATAAGGGAAACCAAAACTGTTTGCCAGTATGGATTTCAGTTCATGTAGAAGAATCAGTCTTACGCGGAAGAAGCAAGGACCAGTATCGGAGTTGGTTTCGGAGTCGGAGGTACTGGAACACAATTAAAAGTATTCTCTTCACCATCATGGTGAGAGGTTATCATTGTAAAATAGTACATTTATTATAAACGATAAAAAAAGATCACAAAAAACAATATTTTTGGCATTTTTAGCGTTTTTTTCTTTTTTTGTTTTTATAATAAATACGTTATGGCAAAGCATGTTTTTATGCATAAATGGGTTTAATGTAAGCAGATTACGGTTGAGGATATGGTAATATGGTAAAAATGATCATAAGACGCACGGTTACGATGAAGGTTTGTAACAACATATCTAAGGTCCGGCAACCTGACACTTGAATGGCCAGTTATCCAGAGAATACTATAAGACCTCATGATATACTAATATGGTGAGAGGTTATCATTGTAAAATAGTACATTCATTATAAACGATAAAAAAGATCACACATAGTGAGGTACAAAGTCTTATGTTTTTCGGAAGAATATTCCAGAGTTTAGCGTATTTATTTAGGTAGAAGTTACTTCTTACTTTCGTACAGGATCTAGGTAATTCCACTAGGTTATCTTGATTTCTTAAGTTATATCTAGAACCTTGTCGGAAGCGAATAGACGAATTTATATCTATATTATCAGAAGATATTATTCTAAAGAACAGTATTAGGTTGTGTCTAATTCTACGGAACCATAGTGGTTCTAGCATATTTAGTCAAGAAGAAACTGTTCCTTACTTCAATATGAAACCTTGGTAACTTAATAGTCTTTTCACTGTTTCTCAAGTTATATTTAAAATCATGCCTTATATGAATATTCGGAAGTATTTCCATATTATCCGTTGACAGTATTTTAAAGAATAAGATGAGGTTATTCTTGAGTCTGCGAAACCATAGGGGAGCGAGTTTCAGTTGTATACATCTTTCTCTATAGGATTGTTTGGTGGTATACCCGATGATTGATGTTGAGAAAGTACGTTGTATCTTTTCTAAAACTATGCTATCCGTTTTATTTATATTAGTATATATTGTGTTACAATAGTCAAAGATAGGAATGGTGAATAATTTAAACATTTCTACTTTGCAATAAGGCTGAATTATAAATCTGTGTATCGTATTCATACTTTTTCTGGCTTTAGTAAAAAGTTGGCGTATCTGTTCGTTGAAAAGAAAGTGATGAAGAATATCGAAATCCTAAATCACGCGTGCTGTCAATCATTTGAATTGCATTATTGTTTAGAAGGACCGAGTTATTTTGTATCCTTCATCTTATAGGCATAAATTTAGATTTCGCTATTAAGAACGTTAGACCATTATTTTTTGCCCAATCTGCAAGTGCAGCTAAATCATTGTTTAGTCGAGCTATATACGTTTGTGCTTGATTAGCTGGGAAAGTGATAACAAGGTTCATGTCATCAGCGAATAAGAACAGTTTGCTATGTGAAATGACGTTATGTATGTCATTTATATATGTTATAACTGTAGGGTGTTGCACTGGCCCAGCCGTCAGTCAGAAAACACAACCGAACTCGAACTCGTGTATTGGCCGAATAAATGAATAACACAAAGTTTTACAGTGAATGATAATCACGATATGCACGAACTATCGATCTTGATCGATGATTAATCTATAGTTCGTTCACTGTCAATAATCGATTCATGATTAGCGATCAATGTGGTGCACGCGAAGCATGGCACGTTCGCTGCTCCGCAGCACCTCCCTTTTCCGAAGTCTGTTCACGTAGGTTTTTCGGTAATGGTCGATTTTCATTCGATTCGCAGGGCATCACATGCGTTGCGATCTTCTTAATGGTTTGCGCGTGTTGGTGTTCGGCTCCGTTAACGGCTCTTTGTCGTGTGATGTGGACTGTGGCAAGCCAAACGTGTCTAGTAATAAGTGTAATGGCGTTTCACAATTTTCAGTCTGGTTCTCAGTAGACTTCGTCTGGCGGCTTCTGATATGACTGATATGTATTGTTCGTATCACTCCCCCAGAACGTACCTTATAAAGAACGGTTCCGACAGTTTGTATAATAACGGCAGGCTCCCGGTATGAGCCGTTTCTTCTGAACATGCGTACATAAACCGTATCTCCAGACTTGTAGACTCTTTTGTGTTTAGTGGGTGCGTCAAGGTTCGATCGAGTGTCGATCGTGGATTAGTATTTCGTAGCATGGCCTCATTTGCTGTTCGTATGGGTCGTCCCAGAAGACATTCGGCTGGTGGCAGTTTATTCGGTGTTGCTGGATTTTCAAAATGTGACCTACGAGCAATGCCTCTTCCGCGGTCACCTCTAAAACCAGATGCTGCATCAGGCCCGCCTGTTCCGCGAGCACCACGTGTGCCTGGTGCGCCACGTCCACGCCCAAATCTACGACTACTGAATCCGCGAGGTGGTCGACCACTTTCATTCAAACGATCCGTGAACGTAACGTTGATTTCAGATTTATCATCCACCGGAATTTCCTTGCTTTGATACTCATTGAAATCTTTTTCTTCAGAAACCTCAATAATTTTGCGGTGTTCCACCATGTTTTTAAAAACGTCTTTTCCATAATTAGCTTTTCGTGTACCCCTGGTTGCCAAAGTAATCACAGGCTTCGTTTATGAACGCATTGCTTTGTATTCTTCAAAAGTATACATCTTTGGTTCTTCTGGCACTTCAGTGTTTTCGTGCGTCGCATCAGCTGTATCAATTGGCTCAACATTCTCGTTTGCCTCAAGAAACTCTGCACCATTCTCAGCGTGACCATACGGAGATTGCTCATTGCCGAGAAGTCCAGACCGTTGACATTTAAATTGGCCAGATGGATCTCGGTAATCCGTGTATGCAAAACCACACCCTCTGAAGGGACGGCCGCGTCCACGACTCTCAGTTTGATTGCAAATGGTACTAAACGGCACATCCCATACCTTCAACATTTCTATACAGTCTATTCCTAAAACATTTAGGTGGTCGTTAGCTGCCACATAGCACACGGCAGAACATTGTTGACCTCGAAACTTGAAAATACATGTCAACTCACCGAGAAACTCGAGATTATCTCCTGAGGCGTTCTTAGCAATGCGAGATGTAGACTGCCGTTGTGGCTCACCAATAGATTTTCAAGTTTTTCGTGAGATTATTGTGATATCTGAGGCCGTGTCGAGTTGTAATGGTACCTTCTGGTCGTTTATCTCGATGGAAATATATTTTCGAATACTGCGGAACAATTCACTATTTGTAGAGAATACGGCATTTGACTGTCTTCTGTTAAGGTTTCTCTGGGAATTCGTATAGCCACTGTTTTCTCTTTGTCTATAATTGCCATATGTTTTACAGCGTTTTGAATTAAACGGGCAAAAACGTGCAAAGTGCCACTGGCCACAATTCCAGCAGGGTGTTCTTGGTTTTGATGATCTTATTTGGTTGAACATTTTCTGACCGTCTCGTCATAATTTCGTTATTTTGTCAACAATTAAAACATCGTTTGACGTTGTGGCTGTCTGAATCATTTGTGAATCTTCCTTAAGATTTATTAAGCGTAGGTATTTTGTCGTGAGCTTTTTAACAGATAGCTGGGCAGTGTCCAGTTTCGACAACAGTCCTGTTCGAGCATCGACATAACTTGATGAAGTTAATCCGGAAACAGAAATGAGTGACTTGAACTGATCATCTGATATACTTTTTTTAAACTGAAATCGTTCATATTCGCGGTTGATTCGGCCGGCATACGATAAAATGTATTCATCTGGTGCTTTGTTTATTTTGAGAAAATTGTACCGAATGTTAAAAAGAGATGATTTTTCGCCAAACATGATTTTAAGCTTGGTAACTGTCTCTTTGAGTGTGAAATCACTTAAAGTTTTAAGGAGAATGAAGTTGCAATATTGTGAATGTTTTGTAGGGCTAAGCTTTTGCATCAATAATCTGACTTTTGCGTCTTAGTACAATGCAGAACCATCGACAAGAAATATATCTTCATAACGTGCATACCATGCTTGAAAAGTGATACCGCAGTTTGGGTCATAATTGAATTCTTGGATGCTCTTTGCCAATGTTTCTTTTAAATGCGGTTCTGCATGTTCTTGAGTATTCAAATTAAGTTTCGACAAGGAAGCATCAAATAGTTTGATTTGAAGTTGCTCCGTTTTACTGATGAAACGAACGATCCCATTTCCGTCGCCAATTGTTATAACTGTGAGATGTTGCACTGGCCCAGCCGTCAGTCAGAAAACACAACCGAACTCGAACTCGTGTATTGGCAGAATAAATGAATAACACAAATTTGTACAGTGAATGATAATCTTAATATGCACGAACTATCGATCTTGATTGTTGATTAATCTATAGTTCGTTCACTGTCAATAATCGATTCATGATTAACGATCAATGTGATGCTCGCGAGGCATGGCACGTTCGCTGCTCTGCAGCAATATATATATAAAAAATAGTAAGGGGTCTAATACGCTACCTTGAATCACCCCACTGGGAATAGGTAGGCTGCGTGATCTACAGCCATTAAGTTCAACAGAGTAAGCGCGATCAGTAAGAAAAGAAGTTAACAAGGAAAGAAGATTACCACCGATGCCATATGATTCAAATTCCGATAATAATATCTTATGAGGAACAGTATCAAATGCTTTAGTTATGTCTAGGAAGACAACTACAACTCACGAACCTTCCTCAATCGATTTAGTAATATATTCATGGTATTCAAGCTGACATGTAATGCAAGATGTTTTATTCAGGAATCCATGTTGAGCTCTAGAGAAGAAAGTTGGAGATAAGTGATTAAGATAGCTTTTTTACTATTTTTTCAAGTAATCTAGATAGTATTGCTGTGTGGTTAATTAGGCGATAATGTGAAACCGTATGCTTCGAGCCAAATTTATATCTGAGTGCAACGACCGAGTGTTTTCATTCTAAAGGGAAGATTCCAGATTCGAATGAAGTGTTAAATAAGTTCAGTAGAAGAAGTTTGAAATCGTCACCACCCATTCTGCAAATGGCGGGTAGAATGCTCGTTATGTCTGGCTTGAGACTGAACTTAGTTTGCTTGCAGACTTCATTAATGTCATTCATATTTATGCATACAGTGTCTAATACACTAGGTGACCGAAATGTTATAGTGATATAATATATATTCTTGGATCCGCGGCATGTCATGATCAGTTCAACAAAATTGGAACAGCAAAAGAAAATATAACGGTGTAAATGACCGAAGTCAGCGGGATTTTTTAACATTTTTTTCCGTTCAATAATGGGAACGAGTATACAGTAAGTAAGAAAAAATCTTATTGTCTAATAACAGTAAAGTTTCATTTAAATTTTGTTAGAATTTACGAATTGCAAGGATGGGAAAACATGAAGAACATAAATTGAAGGTAATTATGGAAAAAGTGGAGTGAATTGTAATAAATTGTCAATAAAAATTTGATAAATAAATTATATATGCATCAATTTTTTACGGAAAGATTGGTTGAGAAGATGGAAAAGGGAACATAAATCCATCAGAATGAGAAAATCTAAGAAATTCTGGGAGATGAGAGAGGGTGTGGTTCATAGCATGGGAAAAGTGTACGCTGTGTACTCCAATACTCTTGAAGAATTGTAGACGAATCGAACCAAAATGTGTTCACCAGCCGGGTTTTCGTTATCTGCAGGAAAGTGAATCGCAAATGGAACAAATCTCAAGTGAATAGATTTCGAGCCAGTTTCAGTGATGGTTCGGTATTCGAAGACGCTGGAATATAATGAAAGATATTCTCTTCACCATCATGGTTAGAGGTCATCAAAGTAAAATAGTTCATCATTCAAAAAAATAAGAATATACATTAAAAACATAATGATTTTCAGGTTTTTTCTTACTTTTTTTATTTTTTGATAGATTTTATTGTTTTGCGAGTTTGGATAAAAATGTGACATTTATAAGCCTCATATGAAAAAAAGACAGATATATACATAATGGTGTATAGAAAATGTCATGGAAGGCAATGTGACAAATAGACAAATGTGATGCAAGTCCCAACGTATGACGAGACATGTATTGACCCTATGTAACCTGACACTACAGCAGAGTTATAAATATATAATCAGAAAAATAATTTTTTTAGATGTTTCGAATTTTTTTACAGAGACATTTGTTTACGATAGAAACCTAAATTGAAACAATAAGGATAACTATGTTTGAACAAAAAGGGGGTAAGATAAGCCTAAAGAGATACAAAAAGTAAAGGTACATATAATACTAGTCTCAGGTTTTGATGTATGTATGATGTATGTATAAAAGTACGAGCCTGATCCAGGCAAAGTGCAGCAAAGTCAGAGACTGCACGTGGGCTGAGATACTGTCAGGTTGCCCATGCTTAGACAGATATGAGGGGGAAATAAAAATAGATGTAACATACATAGATCCTAAGTAACCTGACAGTTAATAATACCATGTATTTCGGACATTGTGAACAGTTCTATACGTGTGCTAATGTACAAAATACTTACAATTGGTTCAATAACCAGGAATACCGTGACAAAATATATTGTCTATAGAAGTGTTTATTTTGAGATTTTCGCATAGCGATGGAGCAGTAAGAGAATCTACGAGTGTTTCAAATTTACCTATTGATGTGCACATGCGAAAATGGAGTGAAAGAGAATTCCAAAGATGCGCATACCTAATTAAAAAGACGTTTTGTCGAACTTTAGTGCGAGTGAGGGGAATATGTGATAGCCTCATTCGGTTACGTCGTACAGAACGATTGCAATCTTGGAAGCGCATGGTAGATCTAAGCTTTACTTGGTGCTCTGTGATGATTCAGAAGAAAAGAAAAAGATTAAGGCGAATTCTGTGTAACCATAGCGGGTCAATGTCTAGTAGATTGCATCTTACTTTATAAGATGGAGGATTAGAGTAGCCTTACATTATTTTTACTAATTCTACGTTGAAGGCTCTCTAAGAGAATACAGTCACGCCTAGCGATGTGAGAGTAGGCTATATTACAGTAGATATCTTTATAGATGGAAGTATTGTAAGTAATATTGAAATATTTGAGAAATTCTTTGCAGGTTGTAATAGGGTCTGTAATTCTTATTTATGCCGAATTATAAGTTGGATCTCGAATAATAAAATCTACGTTGCTGTTTGAGTTTACGGATCGTGATTTAAATAACCTGCTAAGTGATTTTAGCTCATCACAACTGTTCAGTGCTCTATTTTCCGATGCAATCAATGAGCGGTCTAGAATGAGTTTGTGGTCACCTAATAGTTCATAAGAACGTAAACGAGCGAAGATGTCGTTATTGTTAATTGCAACTGTAGACCATTCTTTTCTTTTCTTTTCCATTTTCTCGAGCCTAGTTTGTTTTATGCGTTTTTTAGGACTGCTAGCTTTGTCGAATGATCCTATAATGTTCTAATGGAATGTCGAGGATATAGTTGGAAAATCACGTAAAAGAAAGAAATAAGACCAAACTTTAATCCTTATAAGTGTTGAAAGTTAGTTCCAATCGATGAAACGGTGAAGAGTTTTGACATCATTGATAGCTTTGCAAGTGCATGATAGATGGAAGGATAATATTTTATGGTCCCCATTAAAGGAGGAAGGCAATATTAGTAAGTTTTTTGGGTCAATATTTAGAGTAAAAACTAAATCAAGAATGTTGTTTTTTCTAGTTGGTCTATCAATAAATTGTTTGTAACCTAGTAAGTCAAGCGTTTTCATAAAATGTGTATGAAAGCTAAATTTACTTCGTTCGTACCTGTTTAAATTACGCATGTTAAAATCACCGGCTATAAGTTTATGGCGTGCATGATATAAAGACGTTTCAATGAAAGCTTGAGTTAATGTATTCAGATAAGATTAAGTTGAGTCTGATGGGTAGTAGATGCAGCCTATTAAAAGATCTAGTATAGGTAGTTCTATACATAGTGAATTTTCAAGTTCTGTTAAATTCGATGATGTTATGCTATTAGCAATAAATATTGAATGCACATAAATAAGGCAACCACCACCTCGTTTCAAAGTGCAGTTTCTCCTAAATACCTGGTAGTTAGGTATCATGAGTTTAGAGTCAGAGTGATCATCACGAGTCCAGGAATCAGTGCATTAGAGTGTTTGCTATGCTTAAAATTCAATTTATGTATTTTTGAAAAAGTGGTATTAGGGTTAAAGTATGGTTCATAATTGGAGTGAGAAACATATGGATTATAAAATAAAGTTTGGGGAATATAATTATTATAATAGGAGGGATATTGTGTAATAGTAAATGGATTATAATAAGGTGTAGGAGGAGCTGATGAATGGTGATAATGTTGCTTATATGGTGGGGGGTTATTCAATAAGAAACGAGATGTGTCAATACGGTTGTTCAGACTGTGTGAACCTTTAATTTAATTAGTTGTCTTCGTACGTTGTTGGTGAGGTTGTCTAATTACTGCCTCTCTGAAAGTGGGAGGGTTTGGTAGGAGGGGTCGTGTTTGTCTTAATTTAGGTAAACGCGGCGGGCGTAAATGCTGATGTCGAGTTACACTCACACTCAGGTGCGGGTGTCGAACTTTGAGAACTATTAGAGCTAATTTCAATTACAAATTCACATTGCATTTGTTTATTGGTATCTGAGGTATTGTTACTAAAAGTGAAGCTGATTAATTTGCGTTTTCATAGTTAAATTTCCGTTGCATGGGTGTTAAGTCCGAGAACCCAGATATAATTTTCAAAAGGTTTTTATCATTACAACCTTTCAGCACAGTCACAGGCTGATCACTCACCTCCAAGTCAACGTCTATCAAATATGCGGCCGTTCACTCAAGTCCATTATCGAACATTGTGATTCACGCAGCAAATTTTCCGCTGTGTAGGCCTCTGCGAAATGGATTACTTGACTGACGTCAAATGAGTGTATTTCGGAATTTAAACGAGAACAAGAAAGATTACGTTGATGTTCCAAAGTTGTCCACGAAACTTGTGCAAGACATTTAATGATAACATATATTCTCGGACATCCAAGGCATGCAATACATTATCAGTTTATCAAAATTTGAACAGCAAAAGAAAATAGAACAGTGCAAGTGACCGAAGTGAGCGGGATTTCTAAACATTTTTTCTGTTCACTAATGGAAATGAATATATAGTAGGTAAGAAAAATTTTCAATATCTAATAGAAATAAAATTTGATTTAAATTATGTCAAGATTTACGGATGGCAAGGATGCAAGAAACAAATGAAGAACAGAAATGGAAGGTAATTATGGAAAACGTGGTGCGAATGTAATGAAGTTGTCATAAAAAATTGATAAATAAATTATATATGCATAAATTCATGTTTTTACGGAAAGGTTGGTTGAAAAGATTCAAAAGGGAACATAAATCCATCGGAATAAGAAAATCTAAAAAATTGTGGGGGGTGAGAGATGGTGTGGCTAATAGCAGATAGTAGGTGTGGTGGTTCAGGTTACGTGGAATTACAATATGTGTGTAAGAAGTAAAAAGGTAACCACTCACAATAATTCTTCGATTGAATTAAAAGCGATTCTCCACGGCTTGGCAATTGACCACTCCGGTCCAGACGTCAAAGTATTATCACAGAAGCAACCGCGGAAAATCCAAAAAATTCGGTGCGGCTGAAATATGGAGCGGTCTCTTTATAGCAAACAAGCCATGTTTCCACAATCCACAGTCAGAATTCCAAGCACGCAGTACGGGTATCAAAGGAAATGAGAAGAGCAACTCCGAGCGGACGAAAATTTTTATTCCTAAAATCCGGGTACAATTCAAAAAGTTTACATTGATTGATACAAACAAAAATGTTTATAGAAAAAATGACATAGTACACCCCCCTAAAGCGTCTGGCCTAAAGAAGACGCTCGAAGAAATCGTTAGGCTGTGAAGTCATCAAACTATGATGGAAAATGGACTCTACGACAGGTCGGGTTTGCCTTTTAGGGTCAGTTTGTTTGATACACGGGGGTAAAGGGGGTTTCCTCAAGGGATCGGAAGTACCGGTGAGCTTTGGTTCGGGAAATGGAGGGACAAAATCTTGAGGAGCAACGTACGGGGTGAAATCTTTCGACTAAGCCGTTCGAAGAAGGGTGGTAGGCTGTAGTCTGAATGTGTTTCGCACCGAGCATGTTTTTCAGTTCCTTGAAAAACGTTGATTGGAATTGGGAACCTCTGTCAGTAGTGATGGTGTTTGGTACGCCAAAATTACTGATCCAGTGGTGAACAAAAGCTTTAGCAACAGTTTCTGCACTGATATCAGGGATTGCTCCTGCCATTGGCCAACGCGTAAAACGATCAATGCAGGTAAGTATGTAGCAACATCCGTTAGTGTCTGCTAGTGGGCCGACGAGATCCAAATGCACGGTTGGAAACGTTTAGTAACTGATGGGAACGTACCAGGGTAACTGATAGTGTATCGTTGAACCTTGCTCTGTTGACATCGCAAGCAACTTTTTGTCCAAAGTTGTGTCTCTATGCATGTCAAACCAGAGGTAGCGCGAACTGATTAATTTTCGTGTCGCTTTTCCTCCAGGATGCGATAAACCACGCAAGTGATCAAAAACTCTACGTCTCATGTCTGAGGGGACGATTGGACGCAGTTTTCCTGTTGCCATGTCACAAACCAGGTAATGTGGAGAATCGGGTATCGGGATTTGGCGGATTTTTCCGATCTCTGAAGTTTCATAGCGATTTAATACCGGATCAGATTGCTGCGAACGTGCTAGTTGTTCCAAATCGATTCCGAGAAAACGTATCCGCCACTGTGTTTGACGAGCCGGATAGGTAACGAATGTCGCTCGTGAATTTGGAGATGTAGTCTAATTGACGGATCTTTCGCGGTGAATAACGATCGGAAGTTGTGGTGAGTGCAAACGTTAGCGGTTTGTGGTCAGTGTAAACCGTGAAACTGCGACCTTCGAGTAAATGCCGGAAATGGCTAATGGAATAATAAACAGCAAGGAGCTCGCGACCAACGGTACTATATCGTGTCCGCGCTGGCTGTAGTCGGCGTGAGAAGGAGGCTAAGGGTCTAATCGTGTCACCGACCTCTTGTTGGAGTACTGCGCCTACCGCTTTGTTCGATGCATCGGTAACAAGCGATAAGCAAGCATCTGTCTCAGCTGATATATAAGTCAGAGTTGTCGCCTGCTCAAGGGCGGATTTGAGCGCCTCAAAAGGATCAATCGCTTGTGGATTCATTGAAAAAATTTCTTTCTATGCAGCGAAGCAAATCTGTAAGCGGTTGAGCTAACTTCGCGCAATGGGGCCCAATAATCGACGCAACTGGCGGATTGAACTCAGGCATGTATGATCGCGGATGGCAGAGACTTTCTGTTCAACGGGCTTAATTCCGGTTGAATCAATGCAGTGACCGAGAAAGTCTAGTGTTTCCACATGAAAGATGCATTTATCTAGATTCACGACGATACCATACTGAGATAGGCGCTGAAAAACCTCTCGAATATGCTCAACATGTTCAGTCGATGTGTTGCTAGCTATAAGCACGTCATCAATATAAACGGATACGGAGATAAATCCATTTGTAACCGACAATTCGGTCCGGGGAAAATCGAGTTCAACGTCAAAGATTTCAGTCACGTTATAAACACCAATGTGTCTATCCAACAGTTGAGAAAATGATGAAACTACATTCTGTTGCTGTAAAAACACATGACATATTCGCCCTTCTTCGTTCTTATGAACTATCAAGAAGTCACAGATATGCTTTAGATAGCACGCTTAGAGCCGACGAAAACAAAGCTCTTATAAGTCAGGATAAGCCGAAATCACTAAGTAAACTTTTCAAGTTAAGATCATCCAACTCACCCAGCAACATAGATTTCATTATCAAATATTGTAATTCATCCGCCGTTGAAACAATTGTTAGTTCACCTGATGCTACCTGCGAAGAATTTCTTTTGTTCTCTAACTCTAACTACAACAATTCAAACAACGTTTACACAACCAGTCATCTTCTTTCGCCGAATACACTAAATACTATGAGTGTAAACCTGAGTGACATAAATAAATTATGTCAGCAATCAACTGTCAGTCTTAAACCTGACACAGCAGGCATACATCCAACCATATGCAAAATGGGTGGTTAAGACTTTCAACTTCTCCTGCTCAACCTATTCAACGCATCTATTGAATCTGGTACCTTTCCGGCAGAATGGAAACACTCAATTGTTATACCCAGATACAAATCTCGCTCAAAACACTTAGTTACTAACTACCGACCAATAAATCATACAGCCTTTTTATTAAGATTATTTGAAAAAATTGTAAAGAAAGCTATGCTTGAATACCTGACACCTAGTTTCTTTTCTAAGGCACAGCACGGATTCCTTAACAAAAGATCCTGCATTACTTGCCAGCTAGAATACTTAGACTGCATCACAAGTTCAATTGAAATTGGCTTTTTAGTTATAGTTGTCTTCCTTGATATAACCAAAGCTTTCGACACAGTACCGCATAACCTATTACTATCTAAGCTAAGTTCATTTGGTATAGGTGGCAATCTTCATTCTTGGCTCACTTCTTTTCTTACAGATCGCACATACTGTGTTGAGGTTAATGGTCACAGATCGCGCACCTTGCCGATTCCAAGTGGCGTGATACAAGGCAGTGTTTTAGGTCCATTACTTTTTCTCCTATACAT
The DNA here is from genome assembly GCA_013407085.1 of Atriophallophorus winterbourni. NCBI lineage: Eukaryota > Metazoa > Platyhelminthes > Trematoda > Plagiorchiida > Microphallidae > Atriophallophorus > Atriophallophorus winterbourni. The sequence goes on along the minus strand of JACCGJ010009555.1, from coordinate 2,586 downwards.
AAATGATGTACATACAGTCGTCTCTCATAGTAAACTATTCTTGTTCGCAGACGACATGAAAGTAGTAATTTCCTTCCCATCTTCTGAAACACAAACTTACATTGCCAGACTAAACAAAGATTTGGATGCATTATCCAAATGATGTAAAATTGATGGTCTCTCATTTTCTGTAGAAAAATCTAAGTTCATGACTTTAAGATGTACAATTCCTGATAACTCAATCCTTCTTAATAGTAATCCTATTCAAATTATCGATTGCACACGTGATCTTGGGTTCAAATATTCAGCATCGCTTACATTCAACGAGCATATACATCACGTGATCTCAAAGGCAAAGCAGAGTGTTAATATGATTCATAAGTTCTTTACTCTCCCACACTGTAAGTTAGAACTTTATAAACTTTTAAACCATACCCCACTTTGATTACTGTAATATAATAGATAGCAGTATAAATAAAACCGATACCATCCTTTTGGAAAAAGTACAACGTACTTTTACCAAATCAATCACCGGATATAGCTCGAATCAATCATATAGAGAAAGATGTGCGCAGCTCAAGCTAGAACCACTATGGTTCCGTAGAATTAGACACAATCTAAACTGTTCTTTAGAATGATATCTTCTGATAATATAGATGTAAATTCGTTTATTCGCTTCCGACAAGGTTCTAGATATAATTTAAGAAATCAAGATAACCTAGTGAATCACCTAGATCCTGTACAAAAGTAAAAAGTAACTTCTACCTAAATAAAAAACGTTAAACTCTGGAAAATTCTCCCGAAAAACATGAGACTTTGTACCTCACTATGTGATTTTAAATCACATTTAAATTCATTTCTCATAGTTGAAAAATTAATGAAACTTCTCAACCTAGATGTCTCATTAGATGAACTATTCAATCATGGCATTGCTGGATATTAACAGTGATATCAGTTTTTCAACTTTCATAATGAACAGTCACTCCGTCCCTTAGTATTTATTTTCCAGATTACCTCTTTACATCCATATGAAGAATTACAGCTCACAAACAAGTCAACACTGCTACGCCGAATCTTCTACGAATACCCACAAAAGGACACTCTTCATTCAAAACATATATTCGACAATAATAATGTGTTCCAACTGAACATTTTTGAAGATTCTGACTCTTCGAGATTCCTCACATCTTCGATGTTCCGGTCCATCGTTCTTCAATATTCTTCGTATCATTTTTCCCCTCACCCGATTTTCTTTTCATACAATAACTACTCATATATTGAATTTCTGTAAAACTGATCGATTATTATTAACCTGGACCATTTTAACGAACGAAAAACTTATCAGTACGTATGACCTTGAAAATGTTAATAATTATTGTCCATTTTTATGCTTTATGTATACAAACAACTTTAATAATTATCGATCATGCTTAGCATGCCTTGGAATTCCAAGAATAAAATATTTTTATTCATTTATTTATTTATTTATTTAAATCTTTTTCCAAGGTGCAGGCGGATCGTGATCTTACTGTCTCTACCTGATGAGTGCAAACAGCACGAAACCGGTCGTGGGGTGTGTGTGATGGAAAAGCATGCAAATGAATATTTTGGTATTCTTTTGCCAATTCTTTGCAGCCATCTAATAATAAGCATACCTAAAACTACATTAACTGGAATCTACTGTCAGAATTCATTAGAACAAAAGACTAGAGCCGATTCTTCATCTCTAGTGATTTAACAACAGTCTCTTCAACATTTCATTCAGAATTGAAAGGGTTACATATGAAGGCATCATATAAGCTCATAAGGCACACAAAATTAACGAAAGCCCAGAAAATAGAAAAGAAAATGATGAAACTACATTCTGTTGCTGTAAAAACACATGACATTTTCGCCCTTCTTCGTTCTTATGAACTATCAAGAAGTCACAGATATGCTTTAGATAGCACGCTTAGAGCCGACGAAAACGAAGCTCTTGTAAGTCAGGATAAGCCGAAATCACTAAGTAAACTTTTCAAGTTAAGATCATCCAACTCACCCAGCAACATAGATTTCATTATCAAATATTGTAAATCATCCGCCGTTGAAACAATTGTTAGTTCACCTGATGCTATCTGCGAAGAATTCCTTCTGTACTTTAACTCTACCTACAACAATTCAAACCACGTTTACACAACCAGTCATCTTCCTTCGCCGAATACACTAAATACTTTGAGTATAAACCTGAGTGACATAAATAAATTATGTCAGCAATCTACTGTCAGTCTTAAACCTGACACAGCAGGCATACCTCCAGCCATATGCAAAATGGGTGGTAAAGACTTTCAACTTCTCCTGCTTAACCTATTTAACGCATCTATTGAATCTGGTACCTTTCCGGCAGAATGGAAACACTCAATTGTTATACCTAGATACAAATCTGGCTCGAAACACTTAGTTACTAACTACCGACCAATAAATCATACAGCCTTCTTATCAAAATTATTTTAAAAATTGTGAAGAAAGCTATGCTTGAATATCTGACACCCAGTTTCTTTTCTAAGGCACAGCACGGATTCCTTAACAAACGATCCTGCATTACTTGCCAGCTAGAATACTTAGACTGCA